>JAEMON010000004.1:6338759-6356854 GCA_030264115.1 Lygus lineolaris | reverse complement strand
TATAGCTTAATCACTTTTGTAACATGGACGTACCTACGTTGTAGCGTGGATGGTACAGAATCAGTGAAAATTTCACCGAAAGTTTATCTAGTAATTCCGGAGTTTTGCCTGTGACAACAAATTATAAGGTTGCGCATGCGCAGTAGCTTCAACTGATCTAATCACGACGAAATTCATAGGTAGCCGTCTCGGAGCCATCCCTCCACTACTCTCGGGATGTGAGCGAAATCGGTCCTTCACGAACTCAGAAACAGTTATTTCAAGAAATGAATCCTTGTTTGCGCATGCGCACACGTTTTAGTGGTCTGACGACCACGAAATTATCAGGGGACCGTATAGGGGCTAACCCGCACAATCCCCGCAAATTCAGAAGTTATGTTTCTCGGCCACACGCAGGCAGCTTACGAGTACAACATAATAGAAAACTCAGAGATACATGAGAATTTGCAATATTTGATGTAGAAAATGACAGGGCTATTATGAAGGGAGGTGAACGATACCCCAGTTCAAACCTTGTCTTAGTTAGAAAGTACTTGGTTTATCAAGTGAACTCGCTGCAAAGGTTTAGTTTGCAAAAGTTTGTCAGTTTCCATTGTCGACTTTTGTGCTTTTGACCGAACAGTCGCCTACGTAAGTTCTTGAGAGATCGGAGCATCCCTGAAAAGGAACAGGATAGCGAATGAGCCCTTGGGAACCGTGCCAGGCTAAACCTAATTGAAGCATACCCTTAGAAGCTAATAGCGGGCTTGTTCCGGCCTCACAGTTCCTATCAACGTGCGATAAGCCCAAGATAGGCCTTTGTCGCGTATCGCTGCCCTTACATTGTAATGGTCCGATGAGGGAAGTCTTCTTCTTCTTGCCTCCATCCCCCTTCTTCTTCTTCTTCATCTTCTCCTCCTCCGAAGCGACACCCATCCGAGCCACAAACCTTCGCCCTAATACGGGCCCGGGGTGGAGTCATAATGCCGGTTCTTGTTAGGTAATTGTTGAAGAGACGCTGGGATGAATCAAACTACGATCTTATCAGGGCCGCCTAACTACTATGCTAATCGGGTTGTTCGACTCCATTACCGCTTCCCCTGCCCACGCCAAGATCCCCTTCCTTGCCCGAAGATGCCTCGAGACTCGAAAATTGTGCAATGTACCAACGAAAATGGTTTTCAAACTGCGTTAAAATCAAAATTGGAGTTGGCCACCCCATTAGCACACAAATGAAAATCTGATCACATCATAAAATACAAGGTTCATACCTACGAGGTGTACCCCAAATATCGTTGGGTGGGCGAATTGTTGAAATAGTTCCGATGTTATGACAATAAATTATTAAAAGTTGGCGCATGGGCAGTAGCCATCACTTATCAAATCGCGCCGAAATCCATGGGTAATTGTCTTGGAGTCAGCCCCCAACTACCCTCTGAATTTGAGCGAAATCGTATTTTCAGGAAATTCATGTTTGCTCATGCGCACAAGCTACTGGTGGTCCGCTGGCGACTAAAAAAAATAGGGGACTAGGGGCTCGGGCTGCCCCGTAGAGATTGGACGGAATTCACTTCACAGTATGAAATCACCTATTACAAGAAAGTAGCAGTGTTCCCAATCACCTGCTAGGTACCTCAAAACCCCTGCTAGTGTACCGCAAACAAGAGGGAAGAATAATAAAAGCATGGAAGTTGAAATAGCACAGAACAGGATAGTACACACATAGAGAACTGGAGGAGGAAAAAAAATAGTTTCTCTCGCTTTTTCGTGGGGGTTGGTTTTGTTTCCTACTTCCATCCATATTTCACTAGTAAAATGTCAATGTTCCATGCACATAGAAGTAGGAAGACTTCTAATTCCATGGAGCTGGCAGCTCTTAGTCCAGTCTCAGTCTGCAACTCCATTCACAAATCAGTCCATCCACCTATCCTCCATCCTAAATATCTCTTTTCCATTCACGTTTCACACTGCGAAATTCACAGTCGAGTCCATTCCATCGAGCAACAAATCACGTACACAGTTTAATTCACTATAGGTACCTATATCTATGAACTGTGATCACTGTTTTCGGTCGCCTATCCCACCCAAACTAAATCACTTATTTCCCCTAAACAAACTCATGACCACCATGATGTTTTTGAGGAATTTCAAGATATATTTTTCCGCAATTAAGTACCCTTAAATATAGGTGGTAGGTACTCTAAAACGGATTCATAAAATGAGTAAAATATAACACTCCATTGTTCATTCACAGCTTTGGGAGAAGACACATCACAGCTTATGGCCCCAAATAGCTAATAACATACCTAACAATCACAAATATCCGTGGAAGTAGGATTCCTACTTCCATGCTAATCCCACTGCTACGGAAACCATCAATTATTGGAAACTATTATTTCTCAGTAGTGTAGCAGTAGCAGTGTAACCTATTACTGAAAATTCACAGTATTGCCCACCTTTCACTGTACTACCTCGTACAATCTCTGAAAATTACACCAAAATTGGTCGAGTAGTTCCAGAGTTGAAGTTAAGGCTATGAAAATGAAACGAATTTCCAAATTGCGCATGCGCAGATAGTAGGTATTACTGATCCAATAGTGTCGAAAAACAAGGTTCATACCTTCGATATGTATTCCAATTCCAAATATCAGAGAGTTCCTAGTAGATAGGGACTCCGCAATTCAGGATTTCCCTATCCTTAGCGTTAGGGCGAGCAAATCAGATGCTAACCAAAAGTGGGAGGTATGTATTGCATCTTGAAGTGACGCAAGATTCGGAACTGCATCTAAAAGTGACGTGAAATGCTATTGCCGCATCAACTAAGTCCGGCATGGCTGAGATCAGGGCAAAAAAAAAAACCGAAACTGAAAAAGAAGAAAAGTGTACTGCCATCTTGTCTTTTCTGTAATTCTTGATTTTATGCCACCTGTCGCCCTCGTTCTAGCAACACCTCTTTTCTCTTGTTTTCCCGTTTTCACTAGTTCGCTTTAATGTTCTATTCCAAAGGTTCAAGGTTCTAGTTCAAAGAGTTGAGTGTCCGTTTTGTCGTCAATGATACTTCCGTGACGGACACTGATCACAGATGCAACGCGGTTATCGTCACGGCAGGTTATAAGATAGGTCCTCACACGATAGGACCGGGACCCTATCACGATAGGGTCCCTATCGTTAGGAAAGATAGGGAGTCCGATCCCATTAGGTTCAGTTCCTAACGGAGATCGGGCGTCGCTATATCCGATAGGGACTGATAGGTCAGGCCCTATCGGGGAACTAGGAACTCTCTATTATCGTAGTCCGTAACTCCGGGTGGTGTAGTTTGACAAGATCGAGAAAGTGGGAGCAGCATCGTAGTTGGGCATTTGGTCACCAGAGTGCGTACCTACCCCTCTTGAACAGATGTCCAATCGAGCGTGTTCCGCCAACTCCATTCTGAAGATTCTAGTATACATCAACACAATCATACAGACAAACCTGAATCTTCAATATTGCTGTTCTTCAAGAGTTATGTAATTCTATGGTGGTAGGGATTGTTGCGTGGATTCCATCATTCATGAACTGTTGAGAGAGTCTGAAGATCAGCCTCAGAAAATGCACCCAATAACCGCCCTCGCCATACCGGGGAAATCTTGGTTCCGGGTTGTTCCAAATCCGAGGGAGATTTGAAAAATGACAGAGCAGAAATGAAACAGAGGAAAAAAAGTGAAAGTTTTCCGGATGCTTGTGGAGGGGGAAAAGCGTTAAATAAATAGACGTCAGCGACGTGGAATGGGAGACGCCAAGAGACATCCATCACTCCCTGGACATTTTGCTATTCTGCCTCCCGAGAGGAATTTCATTTAATAGTTGAGAGAGAAGATGAGTCTGAGGGAACTGACTGTAGTTTTTGCGCAGTTTCAGAGCTTTGAAAAGTCGACCAAGAATAACTGTCACTCGCAAGCTATTTTTTTCGTTTCATATGTGGAAACAAGGGAAGTTCTTGTTTATTCGGTACTGCCGGGCAGCCGCTCTCAGATTGAAGGGAAATATAGGACGAGCCGTGTCAAATACGGGCTGCAATATACTAGACAGATAGATATATCATGTTTATTGGAAAATAAAAATCCTTGACAGAAAATACTGCGATACAAAAGCAATAGTCTAGTCATAGATTGTTGCGAGGGAGGCCTTACAAAAATTTAACTTCGCTTTCTTACAAATCAACGAAATTATTTTCTCTTTAATTTGGGTACCTATACAGGGTGGTTCTTAATGAATGGATCACTCTTCCCTTTTTCGTCACAAAAAGGGGTAAACAATTTTTTCAAACGATACCCCCCATACCTAATTTTTGACGAGGAATTCGCATATTACATTTTCGCGCGCCGCGCATGCGCAAAAATTCGCGAAACGCGCACTAACTTTGTTTTTTCAAATGGCAACCCTCGTTTTTTACTGCAGATTCAGATTCTACGCTAAATTTAATGAACATTTGATACCTCAATCGATTTACGGCGCGCAACCCTACCAGCAAGCGCTCAAAATCGCTCAACTGTGAACTTGCGCAAAATCTGATTTTTGGGAACCCAGAGTGTGGCACATGATTGCCTTATTTTTCGACGCTGAATCATGTGGTGATTTCAGTTTTTTAATTTGACTCGATTAAATGGAGATTACAGCCTGAAACATGGTCTTTTTTTTATAGGAAAAAATCACCTTATTACCAACGACCATATTTTAGGCTGTAATCTCTGTTTAATCAAGTCAAATGGAAGAAAAAAAGATATCAGCACGTGATTTAGCGTCGAAAAACAATGAAACTTCATGTGCCACACTCTGGGATTGAGGTATCAAACGTTCATGAAATTTTGCAATATGAATCTGCAATAGAAAATGGGGGTTGCCATTTGAAAAAATAAAGTTAGTGCGCAATTTGCGCATTTTCGCGCAAGCGCGGCGCGCGAAAATGTTGGAAATATTTGAATTTCTCGTCAAAAATGATGGGGGGTACAGTTTGAAAAAATTGTTTACCCTTTTTGTGACGGAAATTGGAAGGGTGGTCCATTCATTAAGAACCAGCCTGTATATTTATTTGTGCCATTTCAGTTATGGTTGAATTTTAAGAGCATATTCTCAAGAAGCGCCACAACCACTCCACTCACTACGTATTTCTAACAGCAGCATGGTTTATGAATAATTTCTGCAGAACCCAACTCCACGATGAAACAACAAAAGTGCGAGCTTACAACTTTTTCAAGTCTTTCAGGCTTGTTGAAGTGGTTTTTCTCAGTTCCAACGTTTAAGACTTTTAATCTAAACAGCCATGACCCCTTCCTCAAGCTGAGATGTTTAATGTCAAGCAGTTAAACTGTTAGCGAATTTTCGAAGAAAATGAAGTTATTGCAATGGCTTCAAAATTTAAATAATGCAAATTTTTGAAAATTTTCCTAATGGAAATCCTTTGTGTCACTCCAGACGATATCTGACCGAAGAATCGACCTAAAAATCCGAAAAAAATTTCAAAATGTCAATAATACCAAAAAAAAGGATGAGTTCTCGTTGGCCGGAATTTTTTGAATACTCGAAGGGTTCAATTTTAAAAATTTAGTGTCATAAATCGCTAAAAACGCGTTTTTTTAGGTTTTTTGTGTGTAAATTACCATATTAATCATAGAAAAATATGGTATATTTGGTATTAGCGTGAAATTTCCTTTAAGAATGACCCGAATCGGTTAAAATGATTCTTCGAAAATTCGCTCACAAACTCATGCTGCACGTATGGGACTTCCTTCTTTTAGTTTTTTTTTTCGAAAAGGTGGTTTTTTCTAAAATATTTACCCGTATTTTTATTTATTTATATATTTCACTTGTTTATCATTTTAATATATTCCACTACCTAGGTATATATTTTGCTAAAATATTAGCGGAGTGTTAGGTCCGTTATACTTAACTAGCGGCGATACAGGTGGACTTTATCTATCCACCCATTTGTGGCCCAACTTGGCAGAATTTCGAGCTACAAAGTGGCAATTAGGGGTTGTTGAGGGTGTTGATCCAAATTTTAAGTCAAAAGTGGAAATTTCCTACCCTTGCGTAGACTCCATAACTGTCACAAACCATAAAAACGTCTGCCAAGTTGGGTGTGGCACATAGCTTCCTCGTATCCATAAGATGATTCTATTTTCATACATGATATTTAAAAAAATCATCAAAGTGATTATTAGTATCTGCACAATCCCTGAAAATTCCATCAAAATCGGATGAAAATTGTCGAAGTTATGAGAGCTTCATGTTTGTGCATGCGCAGTGGGTACCACTGATCCGATCTTGATGAAACTCGTAGGGTAGGTACCATCAAACCTTCGATCTTCAACTTTCATCCAAATTTGAGCGGAATCGGACCATTAGGTCGCGAGAAACTGATGTTTCAAGGATTTCATGTTTACGGAGGCGCGGAGGCTACCGTTGGACGGCTGGTAATGAATTTCATAGGGGACCATCTAGGGGCTAACCCGCGTAATCCCTGAAAATTTCATCAAAATCGGATGAAAACTGTTAAAGTTATACGTGTTGCAAGGATTTCAAGTTTTGCGCATGCGCAGTGGATACCGCTGATCCGATCTTGATGAAACTCGTATACCATCGTACCATCAAACCTTCGATCTTCAACAACCCTCCAAATTTGAGCGAAATCGGACCATTAGGTCCGGAGAAATTGATGTTTCGAGGATTTCACGTTTACGCATGCGCAGAGATTGGTCGGCTGGTGATGAATTTCATAGAGGACCATCTAGGGCCTAATCCGCGTAATCCCTGAAAATGTCATAAAAATTGGAAATTGCGGAAGTTATGCGTGTGGCAAGGATTCCCGGACAGACAGACACGAAACCAAAATTGTTCAGGAAGGTCTAAAACGTAAAACACGAGTTGAAATTTTGATTTTGGAGATAGAAAAATTTTCACATCCCAAAAGTGAAAACAATGCTTCCGCTACCTTGGTAGACTCGGAAGCAAAATAAAAGTCATAGATGAAGGTCAACAAACTGAAAATCGTAAGTCATGATATACCCAAATTAGTTAGCACTAAACTAATCGTGTTCTGTCATTGGAGTACAAGTGATTCCCTCACCAGAGGCCACGCAGTGACTCGTCACTCATTGCCACCCATTAGGACCCACTCGCCTTTAATGATGCTCCTGTTTGGATTATTTCGAACGCTGACCCGATCGGAAGGACTATTTCACAAATTGATTTGCATTTCCTTTGATGGGCCCCTCATTACCATTTCAACTTAACTCTCGGCCGCTATGCGTAACGAGTCTCCCGGCGCCTGTTCCTCAGCTCTTCAAGCTGGTAAGCACCAATTTCTTATACGAGTCGTACCTACTCCGAAAATTTGTTCGGCTCTGTCAATAACGACTCTTGAGGTGGTGGCCACAAGAGCCACCTCTATCTGTAGTTTCCTAATTCTAGGTCTTTCCTGAATACCAACTCCATCCAATTGGACTCGAGGTGGCTCTTTTCATACACCCTGAGTGGCTCTTTCGATGGGCTCTTGGATGTGGCACTTTTATCACCCCGAAAATCAAGTTCCATTCATGCAGCATGAGTTGATGAGTGAATTTTCGAAGAATAATTTCAACCGATTTGGTGGGTGATTCTTATAGGAAATTTCACGCTGTTCCGAATATACCATATATGTTCCAATGTTCAAGATGGTAATTCACACCAACAACCTCGAAAAACGCGTTTTTTAGCAATTTTGACTAGGTATAAATTTTCAAAATTTGACTCCTTGGAGTTACCTACTCCAACAATTCTGGCCGACGAAATCATCCTTTCTTTTGATATTATTGACATTTTAAAATGTTTTGGATTTTTTTTATCTCGATCCCTCGGGCAGATATCGTCTGGAGTGACACATATGTAAATATGCAAATAAATATATAAATAAAAAATATATTTATATGCATATGAAAAAGTGTTAAATTTCAGGAATCATTTTGGAATGGTCTGAAGCGGATTACCATGAAGAATATTTTCAAAAATTTGCATTACAAAAATTGTGAAGCCATTGCAATAGCTTCATTTTCTTCGAAAATTCGATAAAATGAAACTATTGCAATGGCTTAAAAATTTTAGTGATGCAAATTTTTGAAAATTTTCTCCATGGAAATCGTTTTCAGACCATTCTAAAACGATTCCTGAAATCAACACTATTCCTTATATATATTATATCAATTGAAGATAGCTAACCCTGGAATCTATCTAAAAAATCGCAAAAAAATTGCAGAATGTCAATAATATCAAAAGAAAGGTTATGTTCATTGGCCAGAAGTTTTGGAGTACTTCCAGGGTTGAAATTTGGATGATGATGATTTAGATTCAAAAATCGCTAAAAACGGGTTTTTTGCGTAAATTACAATCAGCGTGAAATTTCCTATAAGAATCAACCACCAAATCGGTTAAAATGATTTTCTAAAAATTCGCTCATCAACCCATGCTGCATGAATGAGACTTTTTGGAAAGCTCTCATTGAGACCATTTAATTGAAAAAGGAAGAAATAACCATGCGCGGAGCCCATTCAGGGAATTCGATTATTTCACGACGTTGTAAAAATTATAAGTTTGCTCCGTTCAATGTTGACTACGGTGAAAGCTAATCAAATAATATTTGCATTATTGAATCATTTCATTCGCTTACATCCGAATGACTTTCGCAATAATCTTAACATTAATTTATTAATCTTCAAAAGCCACCTTGAAAGCCTCCTCAGAGGTAATTAATTGAAAAATGATTAATACTTCGTTCAAACTCCCTCAAAAGGTCGTGATATCGGACGAAACTAACAAATGCGTTTATAGGAACTTTGATATCGCGTCTTTGAATTATTCCGAGTCATATTTTCCCGCGGAACAGCTGGCAAACGGATCTAATTTAGCTCTTCCATAACTTTTCCATGGAAACAACATTAATTCCCTTCTTTAGCGGGTTTGAAAGTGGAATGTGAAGAGTCGAAACTTAGGAAAAAGTTTATCGTTAGCTTTCGGGGTTTTGGCTTCTTTGAATAAAACATTGTGGGATTCGAGATTGGTTGCAAGGTTATTAGTTTTGTGTTGAACGTTGATTCTCTCGACCATCTCCCCGCTTATTCGGGATTAACGTAATCGTTTACCAAGAGCGGCTGGTCACAGCTGGTTTCCTGCAAGCTATAAATAATAGCTCGATTCAAATATGGAGGGTAGTTGAAGGTTGACTCCAAGATTATTATTGTCTATGAATGGAGAATTCCCGTGTGTTCGAACTTTCATCTCTCACAGGTTGCCTATTTCCCTTAAATTTGAAACATAAATGATACAAAATAACACATAATTATGTCTACCTGACATATAGAGGCGTAGATATAAATTATCCGATAAAATTTGTTTGTTTGCCGTTCTCTATAGACCGCCTATTGATTTTGGCAGATAAACTTCAAAAACGTGTAAATGGGAAATGTTAAATGCGAATGTAAAATTACGAATAAAATGTCATGAAAGTACTCACCTTCGGAGTGTTATAATGGCTTTCTGGGGTATCAAACAGATGGAGAAAAGAGTTTATTTAATCCGGAAGAGGGAAAATGCTCCATTCCTCAATTCGTGGAAAATGCCTAACACTGAGATTTACAGCTTGTGCACCAATGGCTAGCTTGTCAGAGAGACTTTCGTGACGCGCTTGAAGGGAGACAACTCATGCAGCAGATTCTAGACAGTGGAGTTACTGCGGTACTACAGTGGATCCCTCCGCATGTTGGAATCTGAGGAAATAGCTAGCCGACAGTCTAGCCAAGGGAGGCTCCCAGACGTACAAGCCAAACGAGCCAACAAGTTTCTCATAGCCAAGAGCCTCATGAAGTGTTCCATCAACGAGAAACACCACGACCCCTGCTGCTCTCTATGCAGCAGAAACACATCCATGACGTTCAAACATCTTTTCCGCTTGTGATGAAGCTGGGATTTATAGGTAGAGCACCAATGGTAAGACATACTCTCATGACGCGCTTGATGGGAGACAGCTCATGCAGTGGATTTCAGACAGTGGAGTTACTGCGGTACTACAGTGGATCCCTCCACTGTTGGAATCTGAGGAAATAGCGAGCCATAGACATAGCCAAGGGAGGCTCTCAGACGTACAAGCCAAACGAGCCAACAAGGTTCTCATAGCCAAGAGCCTCATTCAGTGTTCCATCAACGAGAAGCACGACGACCCCTGCGGCTCTCTATGCAGCTGAAACACATCCATGACGTCCAAACATATTTTCCGCTGTCTTTGCCTTGAGGAAATCAGACAAAATTTCAATTTTGACGAGACCAAATGTTCGAGAATTGCTAAATTATATGTGATGCAAAATTAGTATGGCCAAAGAGCCATAACAACACGGCGTGGGATAGAAAAACTTCTTCAATGGGTGGCTTCTTCAATCGCTCAAGGCGATGTTCATAGCCATGCTTAATGGCAGTTGGGAATATGGTAATTCAGAAGTTCCGTCCTACATTCAGGGCTTATTTCAATGGATTTCGATGTTAGCACGGTCACGGGTTGAAAAGCAGTACCGTCCTCCTAAATGAATTCAATTTGTTTTATGTTGTACTTCTGGCACTAAACATCCTCGTCAACCAATTGGACCAAGTAACATATAAGCCGTGTAGTCCATGCATTAATAAGACCAGGTGTTGTACATGATCGCGAATAGAATTCAAAGATCATCATGGCAAAGTGATATAATTTTTCAAAAAGATGGTAATTCCATTCATACCATTACTTGTCCACCATTACGCCTTTTTCCAAAGTGCCATGAGGACATTAGGAATTAGCAAAAACATAGTTCAGATAATTTAGTTTGATCCAATAATTTTAAATATTCTAATTTAAATTAGATTATTGTATCTTATCCCTTGTGTGTCTTATCCCCATTTGATAATTATGATAAAATGTCAGGATAATCCAAATATAATTGTTTAACCCCGGAAGGACGTCCGGTGCAACCTAGATAAGTGAACATCCCCAGATAAGTTATCAGCATAGATCCCTACACCTTGGGATCATTTCACGTTGATTTTAGCGAATTTTCGAAGAAAATGAAGCTATTGCAATGGCTTCAAAATTTTTGTAATGCAAATTTTTGACAATTTTCTTCATGGAAATCCGTTTCAGACCATTCTAAAACGATTCCTGAAATTCAACACTTTTTCATATGTATAGGTATATATATTTATATATTATATATGTGTCACTCCAGACGATATCTGCCCGTGGGATCGAGATAAAAAATCCAAGAAATTTTAAAATGTCAATAATATCAAAAGTAAGGATTTCGTTGGCCAGAATTTTTGGAGTACCTACTCCAAGTGGTCAAATTTTGAAAATTTAGTTTCAAAAATCGCTAAAAAACGTGTTTTTTGAGGTTTTTGGTGTAAATTACCATCTTAAACATAAGAACATATGGTATATTCGTATAGGAACAAATTTCCTATACGAATCACCCACAAAATCGGTTAAAATTATTCTTTGCAAATTCGCTCACCAACTCATGCTGCATGAATGGAACTTTTTACCTCAACGAGTGACCATGATCTCAAGTGCAGTCTTTAAATCCTCGTTGAACATTAAGGCTAAAGAGGACGATCAGCTAGTGCGATTCTGATATAAGAGATGGCGCTGCAGTCGCGTTAAAAGTGTTAAGGCTTTTTCTCTGGAGCTGTGCAAAATTTTACCAATCTGATGAAGGGGTTGTTTCCTTTTGAGTAAAATTGGGTTATTTAATCTGAACCTCGGAAGTGAATAACCTCAGTAAGTAGGTAATTGAGAACCTCGATAGGTTCGAAGAAAACTCTTTTTCTTGTTCCTTTACGACATTCTTGACAACTAATCAGTTTAACTAAAATCAGCCCATGCGGTGTAATCCATAGATGTTATACATCTGAGGTTCCCGAGATACTCAACACATCGAGATAAGCCTTGATTTAATCCCTGAAAAGCGCCCATTGGAGGAGGGAAAAGCCGTGAAATGCTCGCGTCACTTCGGTGAAAGGATGGATCGCGAGCAGAATGTCTTACGGCAGACGTTCGAGGATCCCAAAAGCCGGATCGGACGAGGGTTTGACAAGCGCTGGGCGTGAAGAATCCGACGCTCTCTCGAACGTAGTTGAGAAGTAAATCGTTTCACGGTCCGCAGCACTTTTCGACACGGGTACACGTTACCGGTATAGGGACGTCCGGGGGATCCTTTTCATTGGTTCGTCTGTCGTCGGTAACGCCGTACGAGTGCCGGCCTTACCGAAGCCTCTTTTCAAGATCGTTTCCGCTTCGGTGGGAGCGAACGTGTCAAGTTCAGCCGTCGAGGATGCGTAAATTACATTTATTTATCAGTAACTACTAACGAGTCCTTCCAAGAAATGGGAATCCAATTTGTTGATATTTGTGAAAACCTGGGGGGTTTGTGGTAAGAGGGGAGCGTGAAGAGGGGTCGAAGAACAGTAGGGGTGGTTTCATTCATTCGGAGATATAGCCGGGACGGTATTCCTATAAGTCGCCACCAGGGCCCTATTCCTAAAGACTCTACCACTTTTCACTTTGCAACTCATCGTTTCCGCTCTTCACTCTGCGAATTATAGCCGACGGCCTTATATGGTGGAATAAACCGGTTCCCGTGAGATCACCGAAGTTAAGCTTTCAGCTGTGTGGTTAGTACAAAAAAACTTGGATGGGTGACCGCCTGCGTGGCTGGGACCACACATCTCAGTATTTTCACGTCGGGCCGTCGGCAAACCCCTCTCCACTCAAGGGGGTGAGGCAATGAGTAGCCATGAGCGAAATCGTCAGAACAAATTCTGATCCTCCTTTAGAAGGACAGCTGATGACGTCAGTGACGCCAGGGGTGGCAGGCGGACGAAAATTCAGCCTGAAATGGCTGCTTACTTTACTTTTACTTTTTACTCTGCGATTTATGAAAAGTATGAGTCCAGTCCGTTCCTAAAGACATCGCACTCCCACTCTGCTGTTCCACTCGATTCGAAGACTGTTTGGAATAGAAACCTTCGTTTTGTGGAGTAAACTCAATATCATTTTAGGGCGATGTAAGCCCCCTAAGGCCCCCCCCCCCCCCTCCCTGGGTGCGCCCCTGCTCTTTGCGAAGGATGAACTTTAGGAACAAACGTCGAAAAATGGGATTCTTTGCATTTCAGCCTTCGACTTCAAAACAAAACCGTTCTTTAGCAACAGAAATTCGTGTGCAAATTGCAGAGTGTTGATTTGAAGAGTGCAGAGTGAAGAGTGAAAGTCTTTAGGAAAAGGTCCCAAATCTCTATTCCTCAAAGTTGCCACCACGGAGGTGACGGAATCTTTTTCTTCTGTTACTCTGTGTTCGTCTTTTCACTGAATATCATGATTCAATGGGAGGGAGGATTATGACTATGTACTTCTACTCGTATTTACTGACGCTGAGTCTATAAATATACGTTTGTCTGTGTAATTGTTGAGTTTGCAACATCATTCCCCACCCAAATTCATTCGGTACTTCGAATAAGTTGTGTACTACCAGCTTTAAAAAGTTTCATTCATGCAGCATGAGTTCGTGAGCTAATTTTCAAAGAATCATTTTTACTGATTTGGTGGGTGATTCTCATAGCAAATTTCACTCTGATTCCTAATATACCATAGGTATTTATGTTCCTATGTGTGAGATGGTAATTTACACCAAACACCTCATTAAACACTTTATTTTTCTTTTTAGCGATTTTTGACTCTAACTTTTTCAAAACTTATCAAACTTTGAACCCTTGGAGTACCCCAAGAATTCTGGCCAACAAACTTATCCTCTGTTTTGATATTATTGAAATTTTTATTTTTATTTTTTTATCGCGATTCTAGGGTCAATATTGTTTGGAGTGAAATACTATCACACGTATATTCATAAAAGTGTTAAATTTTAGGAATCGTTTTAGAATGGTCTGTAACGGATTTCCGTAAAGAAAATTTTCCAAAATTTGCATTACTAAAATTTTGAAGCCATTGCAATAGCTTCATTTTCTTCGAAAATTCGCTATTACCGTATAATCCGTATTATCTTGCTTCCTAAATCGTCTCCGGAAAGTAATTCCACATCCTGCTACATTTTATAGGAAGAATCATGACATGCGGTCCTGATCTTGTCTTTCGAATGGACATCTGAACTGCCAACCTTACCTTGTATCCTCCTCGTTAAACTGATAAGGGTGATTCGGCGGTCTTTACGTCTTTTCTGAATGAAACCAGATGGTCGTTGTTCTCTTGTTTCCCATTCGCTCCTCAAATAAGTTTGTTGAACCTTTATTGAGTTGTTGTAGGATGCAAATGAAAATTGTTTCAAATATGCAGCTAAATTGATTACTCCCATGTGTAATGCGTATTAGAATAAAACTCTCGTTTCACATTGATGGATACTTTTCATAGAGCAACATTGGATCGGTTTCGTTTGGTACATAATTAGTGCGAGTAGGTTCCCTCGCATAAGTAAGTTTAATGTTAGGTTGAATAAATGTGTTCAGAACGCTCATTAGTATAGTTTTAATTAATTAACGTGGGATGAATCAAGTGACTGTTGAAACAAGTTGGATGTAAAAGGGAGGTTATCCCCGTTTGGCTGGTTATAACCGTCAGAAATGAAAGTACAGTTAGAATGGAAGGTAGACCCAATAAGTAAGGTAGGAAATGGTAGGTAAGCGATCGCATCTACTATAAGAAAAGAGGATTAGTTACTGTTTGAGATGAGGCAGTTTACATGATCAGAAGAAAGAAAATAAAAACTCATTTTTCCATACAATCATCATCAATGAGGGTCAGGGTGGGCCATGAGACTTCGCCTATCCTTGTGAATCTGAGCTAATTAAAAAACGCTGCAAATTATTACCCAACGGTTTGTTATTATTATTATTTTCTATGCCATACCTATTATTTTAGCGAATTTTCGAAGAAAATTAAACTTTTAATTTTAGTAATGCAAATTCTTGAAAATTTGATGGAACCCCGTTTTAGACCATTCTAAAACGGTTCCTGAAAATCAACACTTTTCATATGTATTTTTATATTCATATATATGTGTGGGGACCAGGAGCTGGCAGGTTCCTGCTCCCCACTAATAGTCAGTGGAGGGATGAAGGCCCCCCTCCACTGGGTGTATGGGGCCTATAAAAAGGGACCAGTACCCACATAATACACGCATTCAATTACTAATTGTCTCGTCATTCATTTCAGCCTCCTCTGCTCATTACAATATGTGTCACTACAGACGATATCTGACCCTGGAATAGAGCTAAAAAAAAAAATAATAAAAAATAAAAATTCAAAATGTCAAAAACATCAGAAGAAAGGATGAGCTCGTTGGCCAGACTTTGTGGAGTACTCCAAGGGTTGAAAATTTTAAAATTTAGAGTCAAAAAAAGTTTTAAAAAACGTGTTTTTTGATGTTTTTCGTGTAAATAGAACGGGGATTTCAAATACTCGGGGAGATTGGCGATTCCTTTTGGGCGAGGTAAGTCCTAAGAGCGAACGGTTGGTCCTACAGTGCTCCGCGAGGTCCCTTGCGACTTTAAAAATTGTGAATTTAAATCTATGGAAAAATTTGAAGTTTTCGAGGTAGGGCGTTTTGATAATTTCACCAAAATCAGATGAAAACTGTCAAAATTTTAATATGCTTGCGAGAAGGATTCGCGGACACGCACACGCATTACGTTCACAGCAGTCTGCACTTGCCTACCTATTTTCTTGATGTGGGTACATTCGAATTCCTGACATTAGAATTTCTGGTTGAATGCGCTGTTACCGCTGGACAGTTCGTGATGAAATAACACGTTGTCCAAACAGCATTATTATTTAATATTTATATGTAACGGCGGAGCTCAACAGTGAAACGTAAATAGACGTGTTAGTTTACCCATCAGGGAGACTACCTGGTCGAGTTAGTAGGTGAGTAGGGTCTGTACGGCCATATTTAACTATGTATGTTATCCGTGGGACCTCGGCGTAAACGTTGTTCTGAGAAACTGTGAATAGAGAAGGCTCTGATTAAAAACCAGCTTTACCAAAGTGCAACGAAGTTTTCTCTCCGGACGGTGGACGGACGGATTTTTTTTTTTTTAATTCGATTTTTGGATTCTACGTATCTTGAAACGTAAAACCTCAAATTTTGAGGGTGGTTAAAAATTTTTTTTTTCGTGCTCGATTCCAAAGGTTCATTATTGAAAATAATTAACCAAAAGGGATCACTCTAGCTATATGCTATTTTACGAGTATTAGTGTCCAATTCCCACCTACTGACCCTATGGCGAGGGAGGAAGGAATTGTTTAGTGACACTCACAAATAGGGAACTATCGACGCATATTGTTCCTATAAATAGGACTCTGAATACTAAGGGGGGATGAAGAGTATCAGACAAATAGGTACCTATTCCGCTAACAATTCCTTAATATCGGCTGTTCGAAGAGTTTGCGCGTGTGCATAAAGTTCATCATGATCGTGTCATTAGTAGCCACTGCGCATGAGCAAGCGTCCTTGCAACTTTCAAAACTTTCACAATTTCCATCTCATTTCGATGGAATTCGTAGTAATATAATATATAAACTCATTTCAATAAATTTATGTATACGAGGAAGCAATGTGCCTTTTTTTTTTGTCTCCTAGGACGGCAGGTAGGCGAAATGAAGAGTGCGTAGGTATAACCTGCCTTGTGAATTTATTCCACATCGCTTTACAGCCGAGGGTTCAGTCTTTAAAGCTGCTTAATAAACAAATCATGAACTTTTGAGAGTTACCGGCTTTCCGGGACACCCGCCGTCGTGGGACGTGACTCTTGTTGGTTTTTCGTTCGAAACTTCTGTTTTCAGGAAGTTCGTTAGTTGTCTTAGAGAAGGTGAATTTCGCTAATCAAAACACCATCTACCGAGTCATTTCTTGGTTCAGACGATTAAGGTGAAGGTCTTATAAGTATACCAACTTCGTAGTGGAAGGATGGGAACTCTTGAACTATGAACGATGGATTTTCTTGTTTATGTACACAACATATATACTAGAATGAAAGGGGCACAACTCGACTTTAAAGTTTGAAGTTGATTTTCTTTTTACTCTTCACATAAATACTTACCTCTAGTTTACCACTCAATAGTTTAATAGCCCCTTTCATTGTAGGGGTGAATATGCCCATTAATCAGTGGGTTGCACAGGAAAGTTTAGTTATCATATGGGATCTAGATCCTAAGTTGTGTTGACTGAAGCCAGGAACCCATTTGTCCTCATCCTCTATCCCCATCCAAACAGTTACATTACGGAAGATGGAGAAGGAAGTTCCACTTGATACCCAGAATCGTGTAGCCTTTTTTCGCTTGGATGAAACCGAACCCTAGCGCCGACGAGCTGAAGCTCTTACTCTACTAATAACCACTACGGCTGTCCCTCCAAAACCATGGTGCTGCCTTACAATGATTTCTACATCCTCACCACCAAAGGTAGCAATTGTGTATAAGCCTGTTACCCAAGGATATTAGGAATGAGTTACCTGCAGGGTAACCCACAATGGTAGCGTTACTGAAAATAGTTGAGTTTCCTAAGAGATACAGTTCCTAGGGCCTAGTTCCTGAAGGGCGTTACTACCAAATAAGATAAACGTTTCCACAAATAAGAACAAAAGGCGTTTCCATAATCAAAAGCCTGAAGGGTGTTCCCTCAAAAGGAAGGAATTAATGATTGAGTCACTACAAATGACAAATAAGACTTCGTTCCTATACCTCACTGGATACAAAAAATGTAAAAGAATGAAATTACTATATCCCTGAGAGATCTCGTAATAATGCGTGATTGGTAATTACCCTTATGTGACACTCACTTAGGGCAACGAGGGTGGACGTGTTCCTCCTATGGCGTTAGGTAGCTCCGAAGACTCGACTCTAGCAGCACTTACTAGGGGAATGGGAGCAGTGGCGGCTGGTGGCCTGTATTAGGACTGGGGCGTAATATATATTTTCCCGAAATAAGTACAGGGAATGGCTTCGAGAAGTTAAGAATGGAGGAGGGAGAGGGGTGTTTGGTAGGTAGGTACCTAAAATAGATTTGTATCCATATTTTGGG
>JAEMON010000004.1:6244526-6261640 GCA_030264115.1 Lygus lineolaris | reverse complement strand
GGCGTTGCCTGTCCGTTGCCTTCCTAGTGTGCCAGAACCTAAAGACGCATAGGTAATTTATAAAATGCTACAAAATTTACCCTTTGGTCTACTACTAATCTATACTCATTTTTGGGTTATTCACTACCTATCTTTAATTTACCTTCTGGTTTATCTTGTAATAATTATCCAATAAATCCGTGATTCTGTCTGTATATTGATCGGAATCAAGAAATTTTCCACGTTTCGCTTTATTTGAATTTGAAGACGTTCGGTACCATTATCTCAATATTGCTTCAGTCTAACAAGGTAGCAAAAGCTTGTGTCCGCTTTTAGAAGCTGGAGCATTCTACGTACTCGTATTTCTCCTCAAAAATCAAAATTTTCACTCGTATCCCATCTACATTTCAGACCTTTCTGGACGCTTTAGGTTTCATGCCTTTCTGTACCTATACATTTATGATGGTATTATGAATATACATTGTGAAAACTATATTTTTGGAGTCTAGCCACCAAGAATCTGAATTGTATAAAATCGAAGAACGAGGAAAAAGAGGGGTACAAAACGAGGTAAGTAATTCAGCTAAAACAATACCTCTTCCCTTATTTCGTTCGCCTGAACGTTGACTGTTTTTTTACGCCTACATTGAAATAATGGAATTCCTGCGTTGTAGTCTTCGAAGACAAGGAGGTTTTTTAGTTTGGTTTTTCCGCGTTCTGACCATCCCAAAAGATGCGTATTCTGAATCCCATAATGGGGAATTATCATCAACTTTTTTTTAAATTTTTTTCTGAGAGATAATGACTCAAAAGAAACAATAATGAAGTCATAAGGCGGAACCAGCTTATCTGTAATTTCAGAAAATTTTAGAAATATTTATTAGCCTTTCGTAATATAGCGGGAAAGTGACGTTGAAAAGGGTATCGTCTGTCATTGGCCAATCCCGTCCAAGATGCCAACCGAACAAAACTGAACACAGAACCCATCACTGTTTGGGCTCCTGATTAGTGAGAATAGAATTTAGATGATTAATAAATTGATTGAATTAATTAGTTATTAATTGATATTGCATTTCTTTAAAATTAATAATTCAAATTATTCATATTTCCCTGCTCTCAGCGCATTCTTTTTCAGTTCGGTTATTTTAGTTTGGCGTAGGAAAGGGTTTCTCAAGAGCCTTCGCAATACCGCCTGCTATTCGAACAGATGAGATTTTATTCCAAGTTTTCTCCACACCCAAACGATAAACTACCTATTTTTTTTTTTTTTTTGTTTCTTTGTATTGGCAGTGTTATTTTATTCCAAATAGCAATACAAAGGCAGAAAAAGTCTGATTTTCTTATACACGATAACTCCCCATTATACCAATAACGACAATAATTTATTATTATTATTAATGTCCATAGCAACTCCATTTTAGCGCGTTATTTACCACGGGTTGGTCAACATGGGAGTTAAAAAGCAGCTGAGATTCTAATTTATCAAGAATGGTGAGAATTATTAGGTAACTACCCATTATTACTATAAAAGGTGTCTTCAAACTCTTATTTTCTCAGATTAAAGTTGGAAGTGGTGAAAACCGGTACACTGGCGAGCACTGATACAGTAACTCTGCCTGCTTACGCATGAATTAATCATTCTTTTGTCACTATTAGAGATTGACTAATGTGACAATTGAAATTCTTATGATGAAGGAAATTGTAGGTCTTCATCGCATGTTGACCTCCATATATTAACTGTATCTTTGGTAAATATATGTATATATTATGTATGTATATATCACCAGTATAGGTAGGGATAAGACCAGTAATAGAAATCATCCCGAGCATGTCGGTGACACACACACACACACACATCGTTCGTCGTTGACTCATACTCACACAGACACTTCGCACGCCCCGTAGAACATTCCATTCGTCCTTCATGTCGCGGGTGAACGATGCCGGAAGACGAAGGTGGATCCCGTATCGCGTTTCATTCTCCTCACGTTCTCCGGTGTCCCTCACAGGAATATGAATTATCGCGATTACCGTGCTGGTGAAATTTATTGAATGCAAAATATTGATGACACGACAATATTTCCGATAGAGATTATTGTAATGAGGCGTCTGACCGAAAATGAAGTCAAATTCCAACAGGTTTTGCTGATCATGCTCATATTTTAGCGAATTTTCGAAGAAAATGAAGCTATTGCAATGGCTTCAAAATTTTTCTAATGCAAATTTTTCACAATTTTCTTCATGGAAATTCATTTCAGACCATTTTAAAACGATTCCTGAAATTTAACACTTTTTCATATGTATGTATATATATATTTATTTATTTATGTATATAAATATGTGTCACTCCAGACGATATCTGCCCGAGGGATCGAGATGAAAAATCAAAAAAAAAAAAAAACTTAAAATGTCAATGATATCAATAGTAAGGATTAGTTCGTTGGCCAAAATTTGTGGAGTACTCCAAGGGGTCAAATTTTGAAAATTTAGTTTCAAAAATCTCTAAAACCGTGTTTTTGGGGGTTTTAGGTGTGAAATACCATCCTAAACATAGGAACGTATGGTATATTCGGAATCAGCATGAAATTTCCTATAAGAATCACCCACGAAATCGGTTAACATTATTAAGCATGAATGGAACTTTTTCAATCACGTTTCCCTTCAGAGTCATAGAAACAATATGTCGTCGTCTAAGAAGCAACATTGTGCTTCTCAACTTTTGTCATTTTACAGGACAAGCAAAAAACTGAATTGTGCATCTCATGAAAAAAAAAAGCCCAACATTGTGCATTTCGTGGAGGGGGTATCGTCAACATTGTTCATCTCAAACACTACTGGAAGAAGGCAATAATTCTTATTACAAGAGTGTTAAACTCTTGGTTTAGCTTTTATTTGATGCGTTTTATAATAAACTAGGGTTGTGAACAAAAAACACGACAAAAAATGAAGTAAAAGTGAAATAAACAGGTTGGGACTGGGGGACTTGGTACCTCAGAATTTTGTTGGTTGTGGAGACTCTCAGGTTGCTATAGAAACAGCTGAGAAGAACAATGTTGCCGTGACGCTTGGAGTTGTCCAATGTTGTCAAAATAATGTTTTGCCGCGATCCTATTGGTCAAACCCTGAAACTAATGCTTCCATCGAATTGGGCGTGAAAATATGAATCCTGTGACATACATAACTCATTTTCGATAAAAATTGAGATGCACAATGTTGCTTCTTAGACGACGATGTGAATAATATAGTCGTAATCATTGTCCCCCTCTCAACGATACTTATCAGAAATGTCGAAGTAACCCACTTCTGGTGACCTCCCAGAATGGTTTTTGATCTTTCTAGTTCAGAATCTCTGTGAGTCGAATAAGGTACCATTTATTGACAGTACTCAAATTGTACCTATCACTTTATTGACCGCGTTTTCTCACTTACGCCTCCCTGGAACCAACAATACCAAGGAGATCAGCTGATTAATGAACAGGTTTCAAAATCGGAAATAAAATTTAAAAGTTCCATTCATGCAGCATGAGTTGATGAGCGAATTTTCAAAGACTCATTTCTACCGATTTACGAGTATTGGGTGATTCTCATTGCAAATTTCACGCTGATTCCGTACTACTTTTAAGATGGTAACTTAACTAAAAACCTCAAGAAAACGCATTTTTGACACTACATTTTCAAAATTTGACCCTTTGGAGTACTCCAAAAATTCTGGCCAACGTACTCATCCTTTCTTCTGGTATTATTGACATTTTGAAATTTTCTTTGGATTTTCATCTCAATTCCAGGGTCAGATATCGTCAGGAGTGACACACACGTATTATGAAAAAATATAAAATATATATACACATGAAAAAGTGTTAAATTGCAGGAATAGTTTTAGAATAGTCTGAAACGGATTTTCATGAAGAAAATTTTCAAAAAATTTGCATCAGGTACTAACATTTTGAAGCCATCGCAATAGCTTCATTTTCTTCGAAAATTCGCTAAATCACTCAATAATTTCCTCTCAAGAGCAACAGGATAGCTAAAAATTACTAAATTTTGTAAGATAAGCACTTGATCGCTGGACGATATATCTTAAAGACTGTTCAGTAGTTTTGTCTCCCCTAAATCTCATGGTGATGCCAAGTTTGCTTCTATTCCTCACTACCGAAGGTAAGAAGCAATGTATTCGGCAAGAACTAATACTATCTACTCGACCGAATTCGGCGAAATCACCACTAGGCAACTGATACTATACGTACAAGTTACAAAAGTGAGGAGTCTGTTCTTTCCACCCAACATTTCAGACGTTGTTCTATCATGATTCAAAATTTCGTTTCCTTCTTTACCCTTTCCCGTAGGTGATTGAATAAGTTCACCAAACATTCTGCGCTATTTGCCCACATTTGGCCCGTATTTGGTCACGTACTTCCCTCTTCACTTTCGTCCAAGTTTTGTTCGAGATCTTCCAAGAACGACATAGGAAAGATATTCTAGATTTTTCAGTTGGGGAAGATAATGTTATAGTTCGAGAGCCAGTGACAGGTTCATTTAACCGGAAAAACATAGTTTTGAAACACATATATCATGAAAGTACACCACCCAGAGAGTTCGGAAAAGCGCGTCTGCCTGGCCGCCAGTAATATCGTCTTAAAATTGATCAAATTCTTGAAGAAAGGGGTGTAATTTAACCGGAAAAACATAGTCGGCAGACTCGGCTCATTTTAAAGCTTGTTCCATGCTGAATCCAAATATGTTCGTCTGCCTGGCCGCCAGTGGCGGGTATAGGTACCTACTACCTTTAATTCATCCGGAAGAATATAGTCGGCAGACTAGGTTCATTTTGAAGCTTGTTTCATGCTAAATCCAAATGGCGTGGAATATCGTATTAAAATTGATCAAATTCTTCAAAATTGGGGTGAAATTTGACAGGAAGAACATAGTCGGCGGACTCGGCTCATTTTAAAGCTTGTTTCATGCTGAATCCAAATATGTGCGTCTGCCTGGCCACCAGTGGTGGGTTGCCGAATTGAAATTCATCAAATTCTTGAAAATGTAGGTAGGTAGGTACCTCTAATTCAACCGGACGAATCTAGTCGGCAGACTAGGCTCATTTTAAAGCTTGTTTCATGCTGAATCTAAATATATGTGCGTCTGCCTAGCTGACGCTGGTGGGGATGCGAAATAAAATTCATTAAATTCATCTGTACATGGCTTACCTACTTCAAAATTGAATCAAAACTTTATGATTCTTAGTTATAACCTCTCAGGAAGTAGAGAATATCCTTGACCAAATTTCAAAATATTTTGGTAGGTGTACCAATAAGTGGGCCGTAGTTGAATGGTCAATACATTTTGTGGGTTGTTGAGGAAATTGTAAGAAACACAAAGAAGATTTGTAACGATTTATTGAATCAAGGAAACGTTTATAAATTAGTCTGTGATTTGTGAAACTCTTCTAAATTCTAGTCTCCGTCTCATCCATCAATCACATCTGAATCAATGGTTTTCGGTGGAGAACCAGAGGTCATATTCTCCAAATGTCTGGATAATGAGGCTTTACCTGAATTGTTCATGGATGCATCAGGATGGGTAAGAGCTCGGGGAGTGGGAATAAGTTCATGTTTCAGAACTTACAAGATATCTACTTTCTTCTCGTCAGGCACTGCTAGTAACCTAGCAACAAATTTAGCCCTTCAATATAATGAAAAACATCCAACAACATATTCCATGAAACTGGAGCTTGGGAAAAACTTAATGTAACGGAACGGTTTGTTTGCGGAATGTACAGACTGAAGAATTGTGACTCCGTGAACGAAGCCAGTCAGTTGTATTTCGGTAGTGCCTACTGCTGAATTTTAATTCGGTAACCCGCCACTGGCTGCCAGGCAGACGCACATATTTGGATTCAGCATGGAACAAGCTTTCGAATGAGCCGAGCCTGCCGACTATGTTTTTCCCTTTTTTCAAGAATTTGATAAATTTTAAGACGATATTCCACCACTGGCGGCCAGGCAGACGCGCTTTTCCGAACTCTCTGGGTGGTGTACTTTCATGATATAATGTTCCAAAACTATGTTTTTCCGGTTAAATGAACCTGTCACTGGCTCTCGGACTATTATGAGATCTAGGTAACATGGCACATGATAGGGAGTTCAAGTTCTGACTTTCTCCCGTTAGAACAGTAAACTTTGTAATGGGAAAAAGTCCCTGGGCTTGAACTTCCTATCATGAGCCCCGTGCCTTCGATCTCCTAATATTATATTTCCCAACTGTAATGCATTATTTGTATGCAATAAAGTTTTCCTGATGCAGAGGAAAAAATATGTTTGAATTCATCTGCGAAGCTTCATTTTTCCACGTTGAAAGTTAGTCTTTCACGTTTCCTTTTAAAGAGCCCTTCAGACGAGCTTCCAAACAAGCTTTCGACCTCTCATCACGATATTTTACGTTTTTGTAGTTTCCAAAGTTTACCTTTCTCCACCAATCCGGAATGAATAATTTACCGTTGCATCGAGCATATTTTTTTAACGCTCCTTAAAAAAAGCTCTTAAAAAATTAACTCCTCAAAATCTCCATCAGCCTCACGGGAAAATGATGAATTTGCTCTTCCACCCTTCGATAGTCCGAAAGGTCGGGGAGGGGGGTTAATAAACGCCTACTCTCAACAATTCTAAAAGTCCGGGAGATAAAATGAACTACATTTTTTCAAAATTATATACTATCCTGCCGCGTTTGGATCGCAGGGCCTACCCATCAAGATTAGGGGATGTCGGTCTAAGACTACCTTTTTTGAATTTTATTATTGTGATTGTTGAGAAACTTTTATATCAGAATACGAATCATAAATATACATGGGAACAAGGTCATTGCCATCGGCGAAAACCCTCAGTCCGGGCCCTTGGGAAAACCCCAGCTTTTTGACCTGACCCTAGACGAGAGGGGAAGGGAAGAAGTATATAAGGGCCTCGTACCTGAGGTATTCCATTCTGCGGGTAGAACTCTACCTATCACTATCTCTCACTTCCTGTGTTGTCCTTTGCAAAACCTATCTCACGGTAAATACACTAAGACTTCCAAGTTTTAAATTCACTAGAAGTAAATACTGCTTCTGAACCAAAATGTATAATGGATGAGGGTATATCCCTTGGGGTCTTATATCATTTTGGTACAAGAGCAAAGCCTGGAATATCTAGGCATTAAATTCAGTTTCCGAGCCAAGTACGAGTATGTACTGGATGGGGGTATATCTCCTGGTGTCGTATATTGCTTGGTAAAGAAATACTACCGAACTTAATTTCAAGCAAAATTCTACTACCCTACTACCTATTGTTCCGGATGGGGGCATATCTCCTGGGGTCGTTAAATAAAGAAATAGACTTCATATAATTTTCTAGTTGCCCTGCCTCGAGAGGATTAATCATCAAATCAGCGCTTTACACTTGACCCTACCTCAATTCTAAGGGGGAAAGTAAATTCGTAGCGGAAATTTCGTAACCTACAGTGATAATGGGTTTGCATAACCATTTTCCGTATACCCATGTTTTTGGAGTCTCCATATTTATTCAGATAGGTAGGTGCATGCTTCGGCGGTCTTCACCACTTTCTTCAGCCTGTCAATTTTCATTAAAGATTCTTCTCTAAAATTGTTCATGTTGCATCATGATTTCACTCCATTTTATCTTTGGAATAGTTTCATTTCTTCTCTTCCTAATTTCACTCCTTCATTCAAGTCACTCTTTTTAAGCGTTATTTTCTTCATTTTATATCGAATTATGAAGTGTTGCATTTTCAGATTCAGATGAAGGTACTCATTGAAAAGAAGGGCTTGTGTATAATACAGTTGAAATTTGTTTAAACGTTTTTTGAGGAGTGAACTGTGATAGGCAATAGACTTGATGCATTTGGTCTCAAATGAAATTATATAATCTGAAAATCCAACGCTGTTCATATTTTGATAATATAAATGAAGAAAATTAAGCTTAAAAAGAGTGACTTACTATTCCCAAGATCGAGTGGAGTGAAATCATGATGCAACATGAACAATTTTAGAGAAGAATGGGATGAGCCTCATGTTTAATCAAAATTGGCAGGCTGAAGGGAGTGGCGGAGACCACCGAAACATGTACCATCTACTTTTTGGGGGGAATCAGTTTCGGTTATGCTTTCGGCTTCAGAATCATTCATTTCGTCGCTTCAAGTAGGATTTGAGCCGAAAGCAGTACCTATGAAAAAGGCTTCTAGTGAACTGCCCTTTGATCGGATGTCTCGTCCTGCCTCATCCAAATGCTACTGGACAGTAAGAACTACCTGTCATTAGATATCAGGTATCCTCTAATAAATAACAACCAAAAAGTCTTCAAATAACTCAAAATTAAAATGTAGAAAAAATTTCAATACGATTGGGCTCAAAAATCCTAGGGTGAGACGGAAGAGTCATTTTTCAGGACGGTACTAGACTTTTTTCATGTGTTCACATACGCCTTTCCGATTGCGATCGATTTCAATGGAACAATCTGGAGACCAGCCTCCAACTCCTCTCAAATTTTATGTGGATCTTTGGAAGTCTGTGGTGGCAGAAAATCACGTTTGTGCTTGAGCAGAGGCAGCTATTGATTCGACAGGGATGTATTTTATAAGCAGAGATGGGAAAATGACATACCTATTATTGACATGTTAACATACAAAAATGACCTATTCTGGCCGCTTTGGCCCAAAATGACATATTTTCGTTGTTTGGGCGGAAAATGACCCATTCCACGACATATTTGGGTTGTTTTTCTTTAAAGGATTTTTATTTTTTCGGGGTTTAACTACATGTGGAGGATCCCATGGCCGTCGGGGTCTTACCTGGATTAGGGGAAGCCCCCGAGGCGATTAACTGACTGAATTGACTGAAAAATAAGCTTATTTTATTCTCACCTGGGATGTGGATCAATATTATTTTCGTGGGGTGGATCCCCCACTCTGTAGGTACTGTCCTCACGCTGTACCTAACTATTTCAATGGGCTCGTAGTGCAATCATTCAGTTGAAGTTGTCTAAACTTGGCCTCCAATTCTTTGATGAGAGTGTGGATCGTGGGTGGAATTCATTTTAAGGTGTAGAGCTGCCAAATCTACTGCAAGTTGTGTTGCAAACCGGTGAGTTACTTCATTTAAAAAAAAAAAAAAAAAACTTTATTCAGAGTTAGTGCTCAGCACCGTTTTAGCACGTAAGTTACTATTAAAGTTTAGAATTAGATGTATTACCTATTATCCAAAATTATGTACCTAATATTTTGCTTGCTTCAATACAATTTGATTTACGTGTTGATTCCTATTTCGTAATTTGTAGCGAATTTTCTTTAAATTTGACTTAACTCTTGAAATTTGAAAATGACTTTCCTCAACTCAAATACATTCTGTTTGAGAAGCAAACCCGCCTCACAGTGGAAAATCTAGGAAAGCAGCTCACGCTATTCTCAACAGCGATGATAATGATTCAGAAGATGGCATTGTAATTTAATTGCATTAATGTATTAATACATGTATACATAATTATTTAAATATTGTAAATTTTGTAAATTAATAATAAAATGACGAAAAAACTATAAAAATTGTAGTTTTGTGAGAAAATTGTATTTTACACTATCTATTTTGGGATTTAAAATGTCATATTCAATGACATATTTCGGCCAAATCAATGACCTAAATGACTTATGAATTTTAACCTGTTTGTCAAATAAAAAGACATATTTTCCCCATCTCTGTTTGCGAAGGAACATCTAATCTACGGCTCTCACCGCACACTCCCTTAAAATATCAGCGAAAACGGATTCGATTTGTGGTAGTAATGCACGCAGCAACAATTCGGTGAGTGTCACATGCACTGGCAGACATGCAAGGAATTTTATTTCTCTACCTATCTGAGAAGAGGTTACTAAAAATGCGAGTGAAATTTCTGAAAACTAAGCTTCCGCTACTCCGGTGGTGCTCTGACATGCTATATATTATTTCTAGAGATATCCAACACCTCCATTGTAAAGAGTACGATGAGGTTACATACCGTAATGAATAGGAGTCCCAAACATCCGATTATACCGCTTCATGCGGGGAGAAAGGGAATTAGCATACGCGGAATTAACTCAACCATCCTCGGGATTGTATCTACTTAGGAGTGAGGAGCCTGGAATAATGGGGAGATGAAAGCAATAAGGCAATAGGAAGGGGAGCCTCACGGTAGATTATGCAAAACGCCCAAGCGGCTGCTTCAAACTAGCGAACCTGATATTTTAACCAACCCGCATCTTACGGGATCATTAAGTTTTATGCAGTAACTTTGAAAGGTCTCAGGGGAGACATTTTTTGGCAGGGGGGTCAAAAATATTGGATGTAGGTACTTATACCTAACCACAGAATAGAATAGAATAGTTTATTGCAGTATTTTGGGAATTTCATAATTAACCCATGTCTAAATAATATTCCATCCCTTTAAATTGCCTGATATTTCATAACCCCACGATCCATTAATTGTGGCAGGGCTTCAGGAATACTTCTCTCGAGTCCCAGAAGCGGGACAAGGGAAGGGATAGTAGCCGTCTGCCCTACTGCGCCTGCGTGATAAACCTTCCCCTCTCCTACTGAGCAAGAGGTGTAGTAGCTAGGTCTAATAGTGGAGTGTAGTAGGTCTAGTAGTGGAGTGTAGTAGGTCTAATAGTAGAGTGTAGTAGGTCTAGTAGTGGAGTGTAGTAGGTCTAGTAGTAGAGTGTAGTAGGTCTATAGAGTTCTCTTGGAAGTGTCCAAGTTGTCACCTCGTTCCTTGATTAAAAATCCTTCTTTTCACGAAGTTAAATTTTCGTATTGTTGAAACCTCATTTTCTGATAACGAATTATATTAATTTCGATAAGTATTTTACAAATTACAAAACATAGTAATAAAATGCACAGTTGGATAATTTCCAAAACTGTAGCTGGTAAATTAAGTCTAACGCTAGGCTCGGCCCGTGTTGTTAGATTCTGTCGGTGGTCATAATCTATTGTTTCTACATACTACCTACACCTGAATTTTTCAACAATATTATTAGTACTATGTTAAGTCTATTACTACTAATAATTACATCTTTACTAATTAATCAATCATAAATACTATCCAGCAGCGCTTTGCTGCCAGTAGCTCCTTTCCTTACCAACCATGATACATATTAATTTTTGTACATCGGTCTGGAATAGTGCTGAGGTATTTTCATATCGCTTTCAAGGGCTCTTTGGGGGTTGTTTCGCTTTTGGTCGCACCACCGGCTAGGGATCGATCCTACAGGATTTTTTTAAACCAATTATTTTTAGAGTTATTTTAATTTTAATATTTTGTTTTTCTTTCGACTTTTCATCACTAAAACAGCCATAACTCCCTTAATTTATAGTGTAAAATTGCAAAAAAATATACCAATGGAAAGAGCCTTTTATTTTCTGTTTCCATTATGGAAGACCAAAGTTTTTTAGTATAGGAAATGGGTGAAAAATGAACTTGAAGAGAAACAATAGGCAAATCTTGGCAGGTTGAAATCTTTTTTGCCCCCGTGCTTCATATTTTCCAAAAATAAAGATTTTATAAATTTTTGGTTGCCCTGCATTCTATTGTCATGAGGATGGCGAACCGGTAATTTCTGGTTTTCTGATGGTGACATACTGTGAAGGCCATGAGGAAGCTTCTGTACCATGTGCTTGGTAGTGTATTTAGTCTTATTATACCTACGTGTAGTCTATTTATGTGATTTCCAATTCAGCTCCAACTGCATGACACAGAGCCTAGTTTGAAATGGTTACGCAACTGCTGGCCCGATCCTCGTGTGACAAGGTTCCAACAGCAGGATGAAACCTAGTTTGACGGAGTTCCTACTTTTCCCTCGACCGCAGTCCTACACCTTATGACAACCTATCTCGTATGACAACATTGCTACAGCAGTCTCGAACTTGGTTCGATACGACTCCATCAATATTACAAACGCGTTTACTAGGTTCCATAATTCCCAATATTCGAATATTCATTTGGTGGTTGGAAGTCGTCGCATTTATATGCTTTAAATACACCTGAGATAACGTAGAAAATTTGTAAAGATCTGTTAGGTATTACTATTATTTTCATAAGTGCCAACGACTTATATCTTCTTACGAGTTAAAAAGTGGCACAAACTGGCTCTTTCACTAGCTTTAACTATTCGAGTCAGTAGGTAATAAATTATGACTGTCTGCTTAGCGGTGCTTTACGTGCTGTATCACATCTTAATAATTAAAATGAACGGTCGACCTCCGGCACCAGATTTAACGCTCAAGATGCAAGTTGCAAGTAGCATAATGCAGGTCCCGGCCTCTGTTAGCAGGCCTGAATATTTAATAACAGACGCAGGAACGGAAGGCCTGATCCTCTTTTCTTCTCGCACCATCCCCTTTCCTTTCACGGTTATTAGCGTTACTTCTTCTCCCCTCGTCTTCGTCGTTAGCGTTACTCCGGTTTTCACCCTTCCTCGCTCGACATCCACCGAACTGGTTGTGAGCCTTAATTAAAATTCAAGGGAGCTGGAGCGTCAGAGGCTCCCTCCATTGACAATCTAGTTTTTTCCTGTCGCCTTCCGCACCACGTTTCGCAGTCGTTGCCTGTTGCCAACAAAAACCAGAACAAACCTGGTCGAAACCTCCCCGCCTCCACCATTTTAGACTAACGTTAACGTCACACAATCTGGAACTGAAGGTTGGTAATTAGCGTATAATAATTGTGGCGTGGTAGGTTATCATTGTTATTGTCATCTCTAAAATTGGAATTTCCTCTCTCATTTCATGTTTCAGAAATTTCTGAACAAATTTGTTTCCGTGTCTGTCTGTCCGCCATATCTTCCAGAGTTTATATCCGATTTTGTTCAAATTTCCAGGGATCGTGAGGGTAGGGACCCTTGAGCGCCTATATATGATTTTCATAATGATTGAACCAACGGTACGCTCTACACATGCGCTTACGCAAATTTCATTCACGATTATGTTGACATTTGGTCTAAGCCGACAAACATCAAGACGATCAAGAGTTTTGAACTTGCACAATTTTCTTGGACGCGAGGAAGCAATGTGCCATTTCCATTTGGCAGAGCATTTTTTATATTTGGGCAGTTAATTCGCTATTTTAAATATGGGAACATGGGGTATATTCGGAATCAGCGCGACATTTCCAATAAATTTGGAGCGGAGCAAGTTTTTGCCAGAAAATTACCGTTTTGCCCCACTGTGCGTGGAACAGTGGCTCGAAATAGTGGTTTTTCGGACAAAACAATTCTCCCTTCCCTTCTTTCAGGAAATTGTGCACTGATTCCGAATATGCCCTGTACGCGCCCTTTGAATGAGGCGCTAAATCAGTGTAGGCCAGGAGGTGGTGCTACCTACCCGGACATGGGTGAAAGCTCCTACCGTCTCCCCCTCTCAGTCAGTCTTGGTCTTCCCGTTCGCCCGTTATCGGCAACCCACGCGTCATCGCTTTTCTCTCTCTTTGTGCAATCACATTTTCTCGTAGTTAATTATTATTTCACTAGTAATATTGATCAAGTACGTACTCGGCTGTCTAATTATAATTTACCTAAGTACATCCCCCCTTTCTGCTCGTAAACGTGTGCTATCTTCGTCGAGACTCAACCCTTCTCTTCACGCCGGCCGGCGGTCGTCTGCAGCGCTGCAAACTTCGTGAGTACCTACTTCTTACGTACATATGTTTACCAGAGCAGTTTACCCCCTCTTTTAGAATCGCATAATTTAAATTCATTCTCAAATTTACAGTCCATTCCGCCCCTGAGCTTGTACAGCCAGCGCAAGCATCAACATGCCCCATGTTTACATACCTAGAATAGGTAATTAGTTTCGATATCTTGAAAAAACCTGAAATTGAAGACCTGAGACTTCTGCGTCCAATGAGACCAACGCCAGGCCACCTACACAGTAACCATGATTTTCGGTTATTTTTCAGAGTTTTCAATTTTCTGCACTTTTCAGTCATGAACAAGGAAATATTCAAGCAAACGGAAAACTTTCCAAAATCACCAAAAATCATGGTTACGGTCTTGGTGACCTGGAGTTGGTTTAATTCGACGCAGAAGTCTCAGGTCTTCAACTTTTCTTTTATTCAAAAATAATTTTGGGTGGTTCCAATGGTCAAGAACGTGAACTTTCTAGGTTTTATATGTTTTCGCAGTTAATTCGCTATTTTAGGTGTAGGAACATGAGGTACCTATATTCGGAATCAGTGCAAAATTTCCTATAACTGTGGAGCGAAGCTTGGTTTTTTCCGGATTGGCCCACTGTGCGCCAGCTTACCGACACAGTAGCCATGATTTCCGGTAATTTTTCAGTTTCTTCTGTTTCCTTGACTTCAATTCATGAACACGAAAAACGAAGAACTTTGTGAAATCACCAGAAATCATGACTACTGCGTTGGTGAGCTGGTGTTGGTCCTCTTCGACGCAGAATTCTCGCAGTTCCTCAATGTTTCTTTCATACAAAAACCGATTTGCAAGGTTTGAATGGTCGAAAACGTGCATTTTCCAGGTATTTGACATGGTCATGTCTTCTACGAGGAGGGTACCTATAGGGAAAATTTTCCTTCACGTTTTCTTCACACAAAATGGAGGGATCCCTTCACAATGACTTCCAGCTACCTACTGTCTCAGAAGTCCTGGCCTCCTCCTACAACAACCTTCGTGCTACCAGTGCATCCCCTCCCAATCAACTGAGGACAGAATAAGGGATTATCATAAATTTTTAGAAAATTTCTTTTCTGAAAGATAATGGCTCAAAAGAAACAATAATGAAGTCATAGGGAAAAAATAGTGTAGGTATCTGTAATTTAAGAAAATGTATTGAATTATTTATTTTATTTATTTTAGTCCTATGGCGGGAAGATACCAAACTCGGGGAAAGTATGAGATTTATTTTTCATTCATTCATTCATTGTTAAATTCATCAAATTAATAAATTAATTATTAATGATTATTAATTAATTTTTAATTAATATTAGTAAATTATTCCTATTCTCAGTGCTCCTGATGCGATCTCAGCGCATTCTTTTTCGGTTCATTTCTTTTAGTGTGACGTAGGAAAGGGTTTCTCATGAGCCTTTGGGATGTCGCCTACTATTCAAGCACCTGAAATTTTATTCCAATTTTTCTCCATAGAAGAACGATAAATATTTTTTTCTTTCATTTTCATGAACAGTGTTATTTTATTCCAAATAACGATACAAAGGCTATCAAAATTTGATTTTCTCGTACACGATTATTCCCCATTATCCTCGAGCCCTCCTCAACCGCAGTCACATCTATGACTAGCGGAAGAGACCACAACATTTCCCGTTATAATTTTTTGCTTCCTCACTACGAAGGGTAAGAGCTATGTATTCGTGCAAGAAATATAAAAAAATTGGTGTCCTCCAAAATCAGAATTTGCCCTTGCTTTTTACGATTACGCCAGTTAGACCCAAGAGGATCCCTTATGTATTTCATCGCCATCGGACCACTAGTAGCGTGTGCGCATCCTCAAACGAGAATTTCCTGGAACTACGATTTCTCAGTTCCCAATGGGACTATTTTCTTCTACTTCTGCGTCGCCGAAACCAACAGCAGCCCTGATTTCAGGTGATTTTTCAAAGTTCTCCATTTCCTTGACTTTTTTACTCGAGAACACGGAAGAAATCGAAAAAACGGAAAACTTTGAAAAATCACCATAAATCATGGCTACAGTTTTGGTGAGTCTTCAGCATCTTTATCAAAACCAATTTTGGGCAGTTCCAATGGTCAAAAAATGTGAATTTTCGAGGTTTTTTCAAGATATCGCAGCTACTCAGCTATTCTAGGTATATTTTTTCTAGGGTTATAATCGGAATCGTCGCCAACATTTTTTATAAGACGATTGTGGATAGTGGACTATTTTGTTGTCCAAGAAAACCATATTTAAGCCAATGTGCGTCGTCGTGAATTATAGAAGTATGATCTCGTAATGAAACATAACAGAGGAACCATTTACCCGAGAGAGCGGCCTTATTTATTATTCATCTTTCTAGTCGGCTCCTCAAGTGGGGGTAAATTAGGTTGCAGAGGTCGTGGGAGACTGTTTTGTTGAAACGACCTCCGGCCGGCTGTGGAGGGGGGGGGTAGGTGCTTTACCTCGCAGCTACCTACCCCTAAAACGGGCCACCCCTCGAACCCCTTTCATGCTCTCATGGTTCACTTTCTCGTATTTTCCCGCAGTCTCGGAATGTCAGTGAATTTCGAAAAAAATGAAACTATTGCGAAGGCTTCACATTTTTTATTAATACAAATTTTTGAAATTTTTTTTCATGGAAATCCGTTTCAGAACATTCTAAAACGATTCCTGAAATTTAACATTTTTTCGGCTCCTCTTCAGGCCAAACAACCGCAGAAGAGATGTGGAAATACCTATCTTGCACTTATACGAGGTAGAGTTAGTCGGCTACATAGTTGCTGTTGGTTGTGAATAGTTGGGATTCAGCCAAAAACAGTTGGTAAGGAATTACATAAATCCACTATATTTCAACGTTTCGGGTCACACCGGACCCATCTTCGGTAACAACCTATGAGCAGTCAACCAATAAAGGAATCTTAATTATTGTGAGTCTATGTAAACTAACTAAACACTAAACTAAAAACAAAGTAAATACCTGTAATTAAGCAGGAGTAAGCACAAAAGTCAAAAGCGTCAAAGTAGAAAAAATTCCATTCATGCAGCTTGAGTTGATGAGTGAATTTTCAAAGGATAATTTTAACCGATTTTGTGGGTGATTCTTATAGAAAATTTCACGTTGATTCCGAATATACCATTATGTTCCTATATTTAGAATGGCAATTCACACCAAAAACCAAAATTTCAGAATCGTTTTAGAATGGTTTGAAACGGATTTCCATGAAGAAATTTTCAAAAATGTGCATTACAAAAATTTTGAAACCGTTGCAATAGCTTCATTTTCTTCGAAAATTCGATAAAACAGTAGGCGTATAGTTAAGTCTGTCATGAAAAAAATGAAGACGTGCCAAAACAGGAGTACCTACGACCAACCATACATTTCAAAAATGAAAAATAAAAAATGGAGTAAAATAGTAGTAATAAGCAATAAACAGCGCAGATAAGT
>JAEMON010000004.1:6227018-6240382 GCA_030264115.1 Lygus lineolaris | reverse complement strand
TGGAACTTTTTTCCTGAACTGAATGATAGACATGATTCCTACCAGGGGCTGTCTTGGTTGCACAGTTTCAACTCCAAATAGTGATATGAGTTGACTAAGAACGTATTACGGGTTTGGGGATAATGCAGGTCGTTCCGTATCTTGGTATTGTGTTTCTGGCAATCCTTATTCTGCTTCCTTATTTTCGTAGCTTGTCCTGATTCTTATGCGTAAAGACACACAAGTTGAGTTTGTATGTTGCTGGCAGGATGAGTATGTCCGATTCACTTCTATACAGCTCTCATTGCAGTACACAATCCGGTGATGATTCGGATGGCTCTCTCTGGAAGATTGAATATTTACGTACCTACCTAATTTACAACAAATATTTATAATATACGAATAAGAATATAATTACGAGTATATTCACTTCAATGGTTTTTGGTGAAATGTGACCATTTTTTGTTCATTAACAAATTCAACTAGAGATTCCATAACTACCGCGGCATTATATTCCGAAATCGTCGTCGTCTGGATTAATCTCTCTCGTCTCACTTTTAGTCCCTTCTTCAGCCTCCCATGCACCTTGACTGTCACCATCCACTTCCTTAGGTACCTAGGTCTTTTCTATCCACTTGGGCCATAGTTTCCTATAATCTTCATTTTTTCTTCTTTTGATCTCTTCCTCCGATACATCCTGTATTCGGTATTCGATCCATCTTCCGGAAAGGTAAATTTTCCATTTTTAGCGAATTTTCGAAGAAAATCCGTTTCAGATCATTCTCAAACAATTCCTGGAATTTAACACCTTTTCTATATATAATATGTCGTCGCCACCACGCCAAAACCGAGAATCTGCAGATTCGTGAAAAACGAGATAAATGCTTTTTCTACTTCGCCAGTAGTTATTTTAATCATGTTGAGCACCTCGAATTGTTATTGTGTTGCCAACAGCAAAATCATGTTTCACGTAACTGCAAACAGTTCAAAACTCACCAAAACAAAAGAACCGTATGTGCACATTCGCGATTTTAGCGTTGTCAAAAAAGAGATTTACAAGAATGTGAAAATCGCGAAAGTGCACTTCGGCGTTGGCTCCATTATCATCTGTTTCCTCGGCAACCACCACAGACTCTACAGTTTCTTGATTATTATTTATGCCGATCGTATTATATGAACAGCTGTTGAGGTGCCGTTCTCTCCATCATTATAGGCTATAATGATTCATTATTCATTAGCCTTTATTTTATCCGTCCAGTGGAAGTGGTCCAGTCCAGTCAACCTCTATCTTCAGCTTTGTAGCCAAATATTATAATGACCTAAAAACGTCTGCCAAGTTGGGTGGGCAGTATAGCTTCCTCAATTTCGTAACATGGACGTATAGTATCGGTTAGTGAACATTTCAACGAAATTGGTAGAATAGTTTTCGGAGTTAGGAGCATGTCCATGACAATAACTTTCAAATTTTCGCATGCGCAGTAGCCATAACTTATCCAACTGTGGCAAAATTCTTTGGTAATTGTCTTGGAGGTAGCCCTCAACTACCCTCCGAAATTGAGCGGGATTGGTTGATTGGGAACTGAGAAATCGTAGTTTCAGGAAATTTACGTTAGCGCATGCGCACACGCTACTAATGGTCCGGTGGCTACTCAATTAATTTGGAACTGGGCAATCTCTGATATTTTCACCAGAATTGGTGGAGTAGTTCCGGAGTTATGGCTATAAAACTCATTTCAAAATTGTGCAGGCGCAATAAGTATTACTGATAGAATTGTGTTGAAACTGGAACGTGATTGTCAACCTCCAACTACCCTCCGAATTTGTGGGAAATCGGTCAATTAGGAACAGAGAAATCGTAGTTTCATGAAATTCACGTTTGCGCATGCGCAAACGCTACTAGTGGTCCGATGGCAATGAAATTCATAGGGGGCTCTCTAGGGTATAACTTGCGTAATCCCTGCGAATTTCACCGAAATTGGTCTAGTAGTTCCGTAGATACGCCTATGACAACAAATTTCATGTTTGCCCTTGCGCAGTAGCTATTTACTGATCCAATCGTGACTAAATTGATAGGTTATTGTCTTGAAGTCAGTCCACAACTACCCTGCAAATTTGAGCCAAATAGCTTAATAAGGAACTGAGATACAGAGGTTTCATGAAATTCACGTTTGCGCATGCACTCACGCTGCTAGTGGTCCGATGGCAATGAAATTGATAGGGGACCGTCACGGGACTAACCCGCACAATCCTAAAAATTTCATCAAATTCGGACCACATCTTCATATAGTTTTGCCTGGGACAAGGAATTGACCACAGACCGACAGACAGACACGGAACCAAAATTGTTCAGAAAGCTCTGAAATGTAAAGAGCAAGTGGAAATTTTGATTTTGGAGGACAACATTTTTTTAAATTTCCTGCACGAATACATAGGTAGCGTCCTACCTTCGGTAGTGAGGAAGCAAAAAGATGTGTGCGGACCTGACCATCCCAAAAGAGTATCACAATCATTTCACTTCCCTCAAATATCCGGGCACTCAACTCGACACTCTCCCAGCTCCAGACTTCAGTGAAGAATCGGACTACGATTAGACGATGCAAAATTCGAGTTGTAAATTCAACTCTTTACAATGTTCAATTTATTTTGTTCATCTCATTGATTGATTGATAATTTCAATAAACATTATTTTCAAGTTTATGTATTTGGTGAACCCTTACTTGTAGGTAGTATAAAACTTACAACGCCACGAATCGTCAGTTCGTGAAAATTCAGCTAAGTTTCTACCAAAATTAACAACACCAAAACCACGAATCTGCTGTTTGAAGCCCTGTGCGGTTATCACGTACATGAGAGTACCATAATACATTAAATGTTACCTCAAGGGCATTTTGAAAAGCATTAATATTTTTATAAATAATAATATCAATTTTTCCTTATCATTCATAACTTTGAACACGATTTACTCAAAAAGCTGACTTTGCAGATTCGCGGTTATGGCGTGGTGACGACGATGTGTATATATATTTATATGTGTCACTCCAGACGATATCTGACTCTGGAATCGAGATAAAAAATCCAATTCTACCCAATAAGTTATCTCTTTAGCTCCTCTTTCTGAATTCCTCTGTGGTCCAACATGGATATAGATTACCTATAAGTATATACTTACTAACGAATGTAGAAATGAATAAACGTGGTGAAATAAATCTCCTGATAAAATATCGTAACGTTTGAGCTGAAAAGTTCGAGAGCCCATAAATCGTGAGCAAAGGAGGAAGCTGTAAACTGACATAAATCATCACTTTCTGGAAAGAGAAGTGGTCGTACAAAAGATCATAAAACTTCCCTCGGGAACAGACAGACAGTAAAACCGCTACCTACCTGGTTTTTTTTCAAGTTGGTGAGGGAAGTGTGTCTTTTCTACTGCTGAGCTGTGAATTATTTCGGTTTCGCTGGGCAAATAGAAAGACCAGAAGGGAATAAGAAGGATTGCGAGGGGCGTTCGAGCGGATTTGATTGTTCGGTCGACCGGCGAGCGGTCAGTGGCGTGTGTGATGTGTTTCCATAATCCAAAACACGGTGCCTGTCGTTCGAAGTAATGGATGAGGATTAACAGCACGGATCAACCCCGCCTCGGTGGGATTATGCCGTTGTTGTGGTATGACTATGAGAGGGATGAATATTGGAAGAGATATTATCACCTCGCTGCAGTCATCGACTATTGTTGAAATCGTGAGTACGTCCGCCGAATAGACAACATTCGATGTACAATAAAAAATTGATCATATTCATGGAATTTCTATTTTTTCCGTTTTCTGATAAATGCTATTGAATGATTTCACTTCATTCATGATGGCAACGTCTCACTTTTGGTTAGTAAAGAATTTACTTCCTTCAAAATCAGAATTTCCACTCGCATTATTTACATTTCAGACCTTCAGGAACAATTTTGGTTTCGTGTCTGTCTCTCTTAGTCTTTGCCACACGGTTATGACTTCCACTGTTTATTTTCATGTGATTTTGTTGAAATTTTCAGGGATTACGATGTTTCAGGTTAGATGGCCCCCAGTGCATTACATCGCTGTGCATGCGCAAACGTAAAATCCTCCAAACATCAATTATTGACGTTTGGAGGATAATAAATTATTTATCGCGACCAGATGGTCTGATCATTTCCAAAATTGAGAGGATACACAAAAGTTCATTATATTCTTGAATCCCGTCATTATCGGATCAGTGGCAGTAAAAACGCGCAAGCTCAAACGTGAAATCCTCTAGGAACATCAATTTTTCAATTAGGGATTAACTCATAGATTATCCATTACGAATTTCATCGTGATCTGATCAATAGAAGGTGATCTGATCAATAGTAGGTAACTGTAAGAAACTTTGAGGCATACTCTCTGAATAAGCCAAAAACAATGTATGACCCTTCAAAAGTTCTAAACAGTGACCCGGAGGTGGGTTTTGGGGAGAGACGTGGGGTATTTATTCGGAATCTCATGGAGGCTCAATTTTAGACGATTCCAACTGATAACTATACTATCGACTGTAACCTACGGTTTAACCAGCTTGTGATACAACGTATAGTTATGTATCCAACCTTATTATACTCCAACATTATTGTAGGTTGACCCCTTGTGGTTGTTAACAACGTATTCTTTATCACTTCATAACTACTCGCGAGAGTAGATAAAAACGTTGGGCAGTTTTCATGAGGACGATGAAGCGGAGGGTCGTGGAACTCTGCCAAAATCTTCGATAGTGTGGGTTTCAGACGCATGAGAGGTGGACAGTGCGGCGCTGCACGTAACATAACTCGCGTCCCATAGAGTCCTCGAGGAGCCTCCAGAGATAGAGAAAAGGACCCGATATGTTTCGAAAATTGGGGGACTATAATGCCTTGGTGGAAAGGAAACACCAGCTGTCCTTCAGTGATGCTAACCCGTTCAAATTCCAAAACCCTACAAAAAAATCCCCTCAAATCCACTGGAAAATTCCCAGAATTATTACTTATCCCCAGGGATGGGATTTATATGTAACTAAAAAAGCTGTTTTATGCACCTAAAATAATGTTGCCAAAACTCAAAATATGCTATTGAGACCGCAAAATATGCCATTAATGAAATATAATGGTAAGGGCAAATTCGTTTGAAATTTCCAATCATTTCGGAAACACAATGTGAAAAATACATTTTATAACTTTTAACAGCAAAATATTAAAACAATACCAAATTGACTTAGCGGACGTCCATCCAAACGACTTCTCCATGAATACAAAAACGACGGTAGTTATAGATACCTATTTGAAGGAACCTCAAAAAATTACGAAATAATTACAAGACGATACAAAAAGGAACCTCAGAAATCACGAACGAATTACTTACCTAAAATAAAAAATTGGCAGAAAAATTCCTGAACTGCTGTAATTCACTAGACGTTTTACAAAAAATCTTCACAAATCGTTTTAATCAATGTCAATCGACGAATCTTCCACTTCAGCTTCGGTCACTGAATGAGAAAAAATTGGAGTAAGGCGTCGACGATCTTCTTCCAGGATTTTTTTGAATTTTAAGAAACATCTCTCAACTTCTCTTTTTTTAAATTTTTTCTTTATTTACCTACCAAGTTTCGGGGCTATAATCCTTAAAAAATGCATTTATATGCACTAAAATCCAGAATACGCAACAAACCCTAAAATATGCATTAATATGCAACATAAAATATGAATTTTCGAAACCATCGTTGTGAGAAACGGATAAATACCTTTGAATCTTTTGAAAACTCCTACGGGAAAAGAATAATTATTATGTTATTACAGAAAAATCCCATCCCTGCTCATCCCCGTAAGTTTCAGAGTAGACCAAAAAGGAAGTTATAATTAGAAGGTTGGTTAATTGTCGAAATAATGACTTTATTATCTAACAATGAAGTCACGATAAAGGGTTTAAATTGTCGAATATGACAACATAATATACATGTTCCAGTCACAACGTTTTACCTATTGAGCGAATTTTCTAAGAAGAATTCTCGGGAATATTTTGCCTTGTCTCTGATAGGTAGGGGAGAGTGGAGAGGTTCGGGACACAATTTGCATGAATGACTGTACAGCTCCTAAAAATTGATATTTCGTGATTTTAGCAGTCCTACAAGAAGCTACACATCTCCCCAAGCATAACTGAAAGTTTCAAATTTTTAAAAGCATAATTTTCCATTTCAAAACGCAAAAAAATGAGACAACTACTTTTGTCCTTCACTTCCCCACAGGAGGGACAGGGAGGTGTGGGACAGACCGTGAGGAGGTTTGGGACATGCAGTTAGCCTCAGAAAGTAAAAGAACAACGTTTTAATAAAATAGTTATCACAACTTCATCAAGTTTCTTGATTGTAAATCGCCAGAAAATGCTTTGACTTGTACAATAAAAAGGTAGGTACTTTCTTTCTTTTTTCCCCCGAGCATGGGGATGCACCACAAAGTTAAAGGGTCCCACACCTCCCCATTCTCTGTATACCTATACTAAATTTGTGGTGCATCCCTGTCCCATACCTCCCGATGCTCGGGTGTCCCAAACCTCCTCATAGGATGAAAAAAAGTGAAACATTCACTCACTTGATTGAATAGTTACTAGGCAAAAAAACCCCTTACAAATGATTGAAGGATGCAGCTCACCCGAAAAAACTGGCGGAAATCTCAACAAAAAGGAGAGGAAATGACTTCGACAGCTGAGTAGAAAACCTACTTTGAGTCATAGAAACAAGGGAGAGGTTGTAATGCAAACATAACCTTCTGGGAATGGCGGGAACTGGCATGAAGTATTGCCAACCTAGAGCAATGAATGTAGCCCACTCTTTCTATGGCTCAAGACCGCTGATTAGGGAGATACGACTCGTGTCCCGAACCTCCCCTGTCCACCACTCTCACCTAACTGATTTTATAACGACATTTTTTGAAAATACTAATTTTGAATGTAATACCATACCGTACCCTACCGATACCTAGGTGGCTATTTACTTCAACCCGAAGGATCTCGAAAATTATCCACTTTCCCCTCAAAATGTCACCCCTTGGAATGCATTTCAATTCGGCCCTCGAGATGTCTTTCTTCTTCGAGATCCCTATTCGTTTCCCCTCCTGGTAATGGAAACCCCTGATCAATACAATATGTCTTATTCGAAGAAACCGACAGTTAGACATCACTAGTTGTTAGTACCAACGTGAAATCTTCATCGTTTAGAATGCCTGCCGTCTTCTCCGTCTCCCGTACGGACCTACGTGGGAACTGGGAATGCTGTATTATTGGACGATTCACAACCACCCCATAAATAAGGGCGAGAAGAAGACGTTATCTCGCATTTCTATTCCCAGGAGTGAGTTGAGGGTCTTCATCTCGAGAACAGGCTCCCAATAAAACGGGAAGCTGCGAGGAGGGGAAGGAACATTACGGATAAGAATAAACACTTTGGGGAAGAGCGGGAGCCTGAAGACAATGGCTGTATACTTTCATGGATTGACTCGAGTGAGATTTGATATTCCGGACAGGTTGACGACGTTCGAGAGGTCAATACTTGACTCTCAAATGGATCTGGTATCGAGCGGTTGGGTCACTGAATCCTATTTGCCGAATAGGTAGTCCTCTCGAAGTGGGCCAATATTAGTTCTTTTCCTCGTCGGCGTCGCCTCATCATAACTCGTGACTCGTTGAAAGTGTGAGCCGAACGACAGTCCAGGTCGGTTGTTTGGAGAAGGGAATTCTTCCATCTGGGAGTGCTGTACAATGTTATTCTTCAATCATCAAATTTTCCCATCCTAGAACGATCAGTTTTATAAGTTTTTCCCTGCTCCTGTAACTTCATTTTCAAGAAAAATGGAAAATGAAGAAATTTTGAATTTTTAAAGAAAATGAAGCTATTGCAATGGCTTCAAAATTTTAGTAAGTAAAGCCAATTTTTGAAAATTTCCTTCATGCAAATCCGCTTCAGACCATTCTAAACGATTCCTGAAATTTGACACTTTTTCATTTTATTCGAATGTATATATATTATGTGTGTCACTCCAGGCGATATCTGACCAAGGAATCGAGTTAAAAAATCCAAAAAAAATGTTAACATGTCAATAATATCAAGAGAAAGGATGAGGTCGATGGCCAGAATTTTTGGAGTACTCCAATGGTTCAAATTCTGAAAATTTAGAGTCAAAAATCGCTTAAAAAAACAAGAACGCTGCAAATTATTACACAACGGTTTATTATTTTCTGTATAGATCGCCCATCTACAAAGATCCTATTGACATAGCTAGGTTCACAATCATCTCTTGGCGAGTTGGCAACAATGAGTAGGTACCTTCTTGTAATAATTACTTTCGGAGAGTTGTATCATTCATTCTTAATGAAATTCAGTAACTAAGGAAGCTTCTGAAAGTAAACAACAAACTTGGTTCGGTGGAATCGAAAGTTGCATTTGAACAGCTGATATTTGAACGGAGAGTTTGCCTACTCGGGAAGAATTTCGATTCACACTCCTGTTTCTGCTCTTTTTTTCGTTTCAACCCTCAAGTCCTTACAGGGAGCTCCACAAGGTCTCATTCGACGCTAAAAATTGTGTTCTATTTCAAATCGATGGAAAAAATATACCTTTCTATTTGAAATTTTCGAGCTAGGGCGTTTTGAACATTTCATCCCCTATTTTCTAATCCTTAGAGAAGACTGACGATAATGCCAAGCTTCGCAGCACAACTAGACCCCGAATGGGGCCGGTATACCAAATTTCATTCATTTTGGTCCATGGTAACTAAGGAAAGTGCCGCGTACGGCGGATGGCGTACGGCGGACCGACGGATTTTTTTTAATTCGATTTTTGGATTCTACGTATCTTGAAACGTAAAACCTCACATTTTGAGGGGGGTTAAAAATTTTTTTTTCGTGCTCGATTCCAAATTTTTATTATTGGAAATAATGAACCAAAAGTGTTTTTTGAGGTTTTTGGTGTGAATGACCATCTTAAACATGGGAACATTTATGGTATAATATTCGGAATAAGCGTGAAATTTCCTGTAAGAATCAACCACTAAATCGGTTAAAATCATTCTTCGAAAATTCGCTCATCAACTCATGCTGCATGAACGGGACTTTTTTATAGTGACGAGTGGTGATGCGAAGCATTGTACAAAACTTTCCTGACTCATACATTGTTATTTATGCATACATTTATGTTATTTATGTTATACATTTATGTTATTTATGTTATTTATGCTATTGTTGAAAGTATAACATGACGATGTATTACCCAAAGAGTGGCATCTACACAATCTACACGATCTAAACAATCATGATAATGACAACGAGGAAGCCATGTGTCACACCCTGCAGGCATACGTTCTTGCTGATTATTTATCATCATTAGTCGAGGATATTCGTTAACCGATGCAGACAGTGTTCACTCTCAATATGAGGGTCGTCAGAATTAATTTGCTCTGTTGAAGTGAACCAGAGATGAGAAAACCCGTTAGATGAGAAAATTAATGAGCTATTTGTATGCGTACGAAGACTGGAGGTTTTCAGCTCTGCTGCCCTGCAAAAATAACTATCACTGCGCAGCCCGTTCCTATTTTGTTGGCAATACCTTGTTATTCAGATTACAGTAAAATATCGTTCAGTTCACCGAGCTCAGCTTTATATTTATTATACCGGGGGGTATACCTACTGATTTGTAAAGATTTTTTGATCGGTGACAATCAGGCGATTTATACCTATTCAAAAGGACTTAGGTAGGTGAGGTTTGCTTCCGAGTCTATCAAAAGTGGTGCCACATCCAGTTTCATTACTGGGAGTTGGGGAAAGGTGTACTGGGTAGCTATTTTCCGGCTTATTCTACCATTATACCTAATGTATACCATGTTCTTTTTACGGCTGATTAGAGGCTGCTCCTGGGATGGTGAGTCCATAGTCCATACAGAACTGTCGCCTGATCTGGTCAATTAGTACACAACGGCTAGACCGGGTTGACTGTGATGTATCGTCACGCGTCACCTACTTTTCTTGCTGCAAGGTGGAGGGGGGGATTATGATGTACCTACCATACCATCAGATTACACCCTCTCTCTACCTTGACAAGGTTTAGATGAGTTTGTGTTGAATATGCATATGTATAGTAGCTGACCACAAACGGAATGTTTACAACAAGCCGGACTCATTAAACCTTGAGTAGAGCAAATAAGATGGAAATTTCAGGAATTTCTGAGATAAGTCCACATCCGTCTTGGCCTAGTCAATGTCCAGAGCTCTCTTATTACAAGTATAAGAGAAGTAGACATAAGTGTATACCCACATATCGATTGTGTGCCCAGGGAATTAGGTGGGTAGTATTTATTTACAATTAATACGGGCGAACCTATTTACAGAAAAAATAACATCAGTAAAAAACGAATATAGGTAGGTAGGTATATGATTGACAATAACAATAACATAAATATAAATTACTAGGTACGTGATAACCCTCGAAATACTTAGATAAATATACTTACATACAAAATAAGTATAAAACAAGTAAACAACAGTTCATTGAAAATGGGCCTGGACTAATTGAATTGAATTAAAAATCCAATCCCTCCAATACAATTGAATTTATTCTTCGTGAAATTCAGGAAATCCCGTTGCAATCCGGTAGATAACAAAGCAAACGTAATTTCATCGAAAAGCCATTTCCAATATGAAAAGAACTTCGAGGAATGTTAACGCTTCCGCTACAAATGATTGGCGGTTTAAGGGGTTAATCGAAATAGGAGAGCATACAGATGAGTGCGGCCGGACGGAAACTGCTCTCGACTCTGGATGAGATGAAATTCCAATAAAACGGGGTTGGATGAGGTTTGCAGGCGCCATCCGCAGCGGTACCTGAAGTATTTCCTAACAAGACTCCTTTATTATTCTGACGATCGGAAATGTCTCGCCTCTTTTTCCACGGATGGAGGAATAACCCGGATATTTCGAGGTACGATCCCGTAAACACTGGATAAATAATGGGTTCTCGGTTTATTGACGAAGAAATGGGGCTTTCCAGTTGTAAATTATATTTATACGTATAATATTGTGATGGTATTTTACTAGAAAGGGGATATTAACCCTGAAATACAGGTGGGAGTCATATCGACTGTTTTATACGTTAAAAGCGCAAAGGGAATGGAGGAAAGCTTTTAGTTAGCGTTCTCATCCCGAGATGTTGGGTTTGGATACAGTAATTATGACTCCGGATCTTCAACCGGTGCTGCTATAACGAGCACAAACGTGAGCAAAACGCAAAATACGGGTTTTACTTTCCTCAGCCCACGTGAAGGTGAAAGGAAAGTTTCGCGATCAAGTGAAAACCCAATTTCCGAAACACTACCATTAACTGGTCCTAATCGACATCTGATCAATTTTCTCCACGTTTTGGAGAAGTGTATGTAAGTCCGTAGGCATGTAGGTATGTATGTGGTGGCTGGGATGTGGAGAGGGAGGGACTCTACCATATGCCGAGTGACCAGGGCAAGGCAAGAAGCCAGATATTGTAGCCATTAAGCCCGACGGGTCTGCCATTGTCCTGGATGTCCAGGTTGTCAATGGCAGCATGGACATCGAGCAGACCTGGCGGGCTAAGAAAAGCAAATATGATAGACAAGATCTGAGGCAAGCAATATCTGACCTAAAAGGAGTGGCGGCAAGCAACATCAGGGTCGTGGCCGCGACCTTGTCATGGCGTGGGGCATGGTGTGGGAAGAGTGCCACGGAGCTACTCGAGTTGGTCGTCTCAACAGGTGTGCTCCGTGGTATTACCACCCGCGTCCTGCTCGTCTCATATTTGAACTGGGGTCTTTCTATAGGGGCACTTCCTTTCATCCCTCTCTCCCTCCCCCACCCTATTCAGCATCCCTTCCCCCTCGTGCAGGCGTCGGGTAATCCTGGGCGTCCTCCCCATAATCAGTAATTTAGTTCTTTTTAATGGCGTGCCCCCTCCACCTTTGAGGGGAGTTTTAGAAAAAAATTATATATACCTATATATATGTAGCATATACGTATGTGTATAAACACGATTGCGGTCCCTACGAAAATGATACGAAAATTCGGATTTCGAGGATTGGTTTTGTACATGTCTGAGGATGAGACCCTAAGAATTTCAGCCCTGCAGGCCAATTGTTAGGGGGAGAAATATTCCAAATAGGTGAAAAACTTCGATTTTAGCCCATTTTGCTTCCGAGTCTACCAAGCTAGCGGAAGCATTGTTTTCACTTTTGAAAAGTGAAAAATTTTTTGCCTCCAAAATCAAAATTTCAACTCGCGTTTTACGTTTTAGACCTTCCTGAACAATTTTGGTTTCGTGTCTGTCTGTCTGTCTGTCGGTCTGTCTGTCTGTGTGTCCGGGAATCCTTGCCACACGCATAACTTCCTCAATTGCAATCCGATTTTGATGAAATTTTCAGGGATTACGTGGGTCAGGCCCTAGATGGTCTCCTATGAAATTCATTACCAGCCGACCAACGGTAGCCTCTGTGCATGCGTAAACTTGAAATCCTTGTAATATCAATTTCTCGCGACCTAATGGTCCGATTTCGCTCAAATTTGGATGAAAGTTGAGGATCGGAGATTCGATAGTGCCCTCTGAGTTTCATCAAGATCGGATCAGTGGTGCCCACTGCGGATGTGCAAACGTGAAGCTCTCATAACTACGACAATTTTTATCCGTTTTTGATGGAATTTTCAGGGATTGTGCAGGTACTAATAATCAATTTGATGATTTTTTTTAAATATATATGATATATACAATCATGTTATGGATACGAGGAAGCTATGTGCCACACCCAACTTGGCAGACGTTTTTTGGCTTTTCTCCCACACCGCTCAAACTATTTTGGTGAAATTCACATGACTTACTATTCTAACAAGTAGAAACAAGTTCCAATACCCCTCATCTCCAGAAAAATATATTGAGGGCCGAAACCAGCGTTAAAATCCGCAAAACGGCCATTTTCAGGTTCGTATGGGTGAGGAAAGTAATGTGAAGCCTCGCAACAGATGTTTTTAAGTACATTTGCATCCAATCTCTTCATTGTGACCCAGGGTATTTTTTCCTTCCAAGTCTACCTACGTAGAAGATGCAGTGTTCACTTTTGGGAAGTGAAATAAAATTGTTGCCCTCCAAAATCAAAATTTTCACTCGCATGTTACGTGTTGGACCTTCCTAAACAATTTTAGTTTCGCAGCAGTCTGTCTTTCTCCTTATTCATATCTGAATCCTTGCCACACGCATAACTTGGACAATTTCCTTCTGATTTTGATGAAATTGCCAGGCATTTCTGGCCCTATGAATGTCATTGTTCCGTAATGTGTTGATACGGCCCTGTAGATAGGGGGGGG
>JAEMON010000004.1:6211482-6226018 GCA_030264115.1 Lygus lineolaris | reverse complement strand
TTAAAATTATTCTTTGAAAATTCGCTCATCAACTCAGGCTGCGTGAACGGGACTTTTTATTAAAAAGGAAACCCTTCACAAATAAACCACAAAACCCTATATAATGTGCTAGATGTTTGTATTGTTGGAAATAAATGAAAATGGGTGAAAAAGAGGAAGGAAAAAGCGTGTGGCGTCATCAGTTCAGCGTTCTACTCTCAATCCCGCATATGAAAACCGAGTTAGAGTGAGATGTTTTAGACGACGTCCCAGTCCTTTTTTTTTTTTTTTATGCTTATTTTCCTACCTAACCAACCAGATTTCGGAGCTGAAAATTTGGGTGAAAAAGGTTTTCAAACCGCGCCAAATCTTGTTCTGAGGTGGAAAATAGCAAATTACAACCCACGTTTGTTCATTATCCGCGTTGTTTTCCACGTCCACCTTCATTAATTACTAGGAGAACCACCCAAAGAATCAACATGAATTTTACTGAGGATGTAAATGGCAGAAAAGTCACCGACTCGTCCCTGTTGAATAAATACGGGTTCCCCTCGACCGGCTTCGGCACTGTGGGGACTTTTTTTCTTTCATTTGGTGGGAAGATTGAAAGCTCGTATACGTTGTTTCCCTGTCCAAATAAATTCGCCGGTTTCACATCAAACGCTTGACATCCTGGAGGCCTTTAGAATAGCTTTCATTTGAATTCTTTTTTTCTCTTTTTTTACTGATAACGTACAGTTCTTTGGGAGTATCTATAGGTATAGATTGATAACTACTTTGATTTTAAATCCTTCTCCATAGAAGTCACGGTTCTGAAATAATTCTCTGAACCAGTCTGAATGTGAACAAAGAGTACTGAGTGAAGTTCGAAAATCCTGAATCTGAGAACTGAAATCTACTTCCTATAAAGGTGATTCTTAAGTGTAGGTAGTAACCATGTTTTCTCTTGGTCAGCATTGACAAATTTACTTGTCCAAAAACAACTTCTGCTGAATATACTTGGTTGAATATCCTAGTTCGTTGTTGTAGTATAAATTATACAGTAGCCTAGTATTAGGTGTTTTTGTAGTAAGAATTCCTATTTTAATATGATGGTTGTGTATTTATTTTTGGTGAAAAAAGGTTTTACACTACTTTGCTCTCCTCAATAGACCCAAGAATGACTATTTTTGTCGGATTCAACTCTGATTTCGGCCCACAGGATATTATTTTCTTGAAGAAGAAGGGCATTGAATGTGGTTTTTACTTTTACTTAAACAATATCGTGAACCCAGTAAATTTCATCGAAATTCGGGAAAAGCTCATTATGCTAAAAAACAACATTTTTGCCACCCATTCTGCTTAGTTTCTCCCCCAGTCAATTAATCCGGTGCGTTGAAATTTTTGAGAATTCTTCATCTTCATCACCACGCTTGTAGAAACTAGAGAGACTGGAATACGTACCTACAGGTAGAAAGTAGAAACCAAGCCTTGAAATTTAATTGTTTTTATCATGTTTTTTTCTATCAAGTTTCAACTTTTTTTTTCAATTGAACGTTTTATTTGATGTTCTATTTTATTAGTCGGTCAAGTGTTGATTAGGTAGCTATCTGATTGTCTGGTATCGGCCCCCAAATGAAACAAGTCTATTATTTCATTATTATTTTATTGCGTTGACGTTTCGAGCGCCCTGCGCCAGTATTCAGAACAGTACATACCTACAAACCAAAAAGGACCCAGTCAAGAATAAATTCGTCACAAACAAAAATAACAACTAAGCGAGATCAAATTCGCAATAAATAAAAATGTCTTACCTCTTCTGATTCAAAAATCAATATGCTACAGCACTAAACAACACTAGAGCAATAATAATTTAACAGTTAATGTTTAAAAAAAAAAAAAAAATCAACAATAAAGTAAAACTGATTACGTTGATAACAAAATGGATACTGTGATGGTAACAGAATGGATGAGGGAAGATGAATGATCAAAGAGCAACAATTAGACTAGATGAGGAACATGGACTCTCACAGACTATAAGTTGGTGTGAAATCAGTTTTAGTTTGGATTTTGATACATTAAAAACATTATCATAAACAGAAGATAATTTTTGACTGTCTTTATTAAGATTAACATTGCTAGGTGTGATATTAATATGTTTTACCTCGGAAATCAACCTCACGGTCCCTAATACTCGCACCTTCAAATTGAAAAAAATGTTCCGAATCCATGCTGTGCTGGACCAACCCAGATTTATCTCTGTTACCATTTCGGACATCCATCTTATGATGGGCTCGACTTGAGAAATGGTTTTTGATGTCTTGAACATGACATTTCGCATGGAATATCATGAACAATGTTTGTGACCTACATGAGTGGAACTTTATCCTTCACTTTAGTCTAACAATGTCCAAGAGTGGAAGAAGGAAGTAAACCAAACCTCAATATAGGAAGCTTCTTCTTTATTGCCTTGGAAACCTTCTCAGCAAGCCCTTTAGCACACGTCATCCCAATGAACTGGGAGGGAAGAGGCTTTGATATAACAAACAGTTATATTATGCATAATTTTGGTTACCGTTCGCAAAGACGCACCACACTTGCTTTTCACTTTCACTCCAGCATCAGCATCCAGAGTGGGTACTAGGAAACTCATTAAAAAATCTTGGAATCGCGTTTTTGATCGGTTTCCCGCTCGGGGTGGAAACTCGTCAAAACTTCATGTACGAGAAACTGATCGAAAAATTGATTCCATTTGATTAATCTTATTCAGTAAGAGTCAGCATTATTTTGTTTTCGATTATACCTACTCTGGCACTGTCGAGACACTCCTCAAAAACTAGCTTCGGGACACTCATCGAAAGTAGGAGCTGCCAGGAAACTCGTCGAATTTTGGTTGACGGGGTGGTCGTCACCTTTGGTTCAATCCTGAACTACCTGAATATCTATTTCTGAACTACTATGAATATCAGGCCAGAACCCTGACCATCCAAAAAAGGCACTGTAGGACCAACCTTTCGCTCCTTGTAAAAACTTAAGGGTTGAACGGAAAAGGTAGCAGAACACGATTGTGAATCCCAAATCCTCTGAGTAAGTGGAATTCCAGTTGAAATACCAATTGTTCTAGTGCAATTTTTTCGTGTTTTCACCGAATCGAGTTTCGAGTTGACTTGTATGAGCTTCCTTAGTTAACCACCTTTAGATCTTTGAACATGGGTAATCCTTAGGGAAAAATAATAAACCGTTGCTTAATAATTTGCAACGTTTCTATCCTTGGGAATTCTATCTTAGGTACTAGTAAGAGGTGGCTTACAATGATGAATCGTCCGAAGAGCGGTGTGGCCTGGTCTACCTAGACTCCTTGGCTGGCCCTAGCCCCCGTTCCTGTCAGCGAGCGGTACAGGTGGTAAGCCCTTTCGTTTTGATGGCTTTCACGTTACGAGTTTTTGATCAGTTTCCACAGGGAACAATAAACTCAGCGAAAATGATATTTAACTAGTTTTTTGTCTTCCAAATTTATATCCCTACGTTCGATTTCATATTTTTGACGACTTTCCCATCCATTCAGTTTCAACGAGTGTCCCACCCTATGAAGTAACTCCTCAAAAAGCCTCGAGATCACGTTTTTGATGAGTTTCCTTTCGATGAGTTTGTAGGGAGACTCATCCAGGTTCCAGGGGGTTATTCCTCTTCAGTGGCCAAATATGTTGTGAATTGTCCAGTCCCGGTTGGCTTCAGGTTTCATGTGTACAAAAATTCTCTTCCTAGTAACGTCTTTCCGTTTTCTTTAGGACCTCAATCAGACACTCTCCACTCTAAAATCTCTGTGAAGGTCGTTATTCCTAACGTACCAGCATTCATTCACAAAACTCCTTAGCACTGAGTTTGTATTATTTGGATATTTAATATCCAATTAGTGGATTTTAAATTCTCTAATAATTTAATTACAGTGGAGAGTGTCTCATAAACAAATTGTTTTAGCTGTACAGCCCCACAGCTGAATGCCAAAGGTCCAAATAGGCATCAGTGCTGTCCTAAATAATAGCACTTTATTAAGAATTTTAAGTTTGAGTATCTGCCCATCAGCCAATATAGTTTTCGATATCTATTTTATTGCCACCTCTTTCTGTTTTCTCCTTTACATGCTCTCTCCACTTCAACTTTGCATCCAGAGTCATACCTCGATATATCGCTGAGTAATCAACTTTTGGAACTTTAATTCGGCTATTCAGAAACACGTATGATGTACGTAAAGATAAGGTTTCGGTTTGAGTAGGTGCATAAACACCTCCTGAGCTGAGCTAGACATTTTATTTCAGGCCGATCGCAATACTTTCCGTTCACCCTGCGAGTCAAGTAAGGAAAGTAAAAACTGTCGTCCGATCAATCTCAAGAGGACGCCTAAATCCTTCCATCCTCATTAATGGGCTCCTCTGAATTATTCGTCACCCCCCCCCCCCCCCCACCCCCCCTAACATGCACATACACACATACACGTGCTACACAACCCTTAAACCACGCACGCGCACTCAAGCCCAGCCACAATGACTACCTACACTCTCACCTCCTTTGTGCCGAGTACACGACCGCTTTTAATATTTCAAGTGGATTTACCTGTTTGTGGTCTATTCCATTATTCCGTCGCCCCATTATTCCCTTCACATGCTCTATTTTAAACCTGTCCCTTTCCTTTATTAATGCCTCACCGTTTTACGGGTTTCCGCTCACATTCAGCTCTTCCCCTGACTCTCATTAAAACGTTCTTTTTTTTTAATTGAAAAACTCCTCCAGGTAGTAATTTCGGAGGTTGCTTGTGGCATATTTTTAATTGTATCCGCAACCCAGTTCGGCTATTTATACCTGGGCGGTTGGGATTAATACACCGAGTTCCAAAAACATGGAAAAATATGGGGAATTATCAAGGTTTAAAAACCTTTTTTTCTCCAAAATTGTATAGAAATGCTTGTTGGTAGCCATTGTGGTTGTACTGTATAGGGTTGACTGTGGAAGTTTCTCGGAAGTATCCATCCTAATCCAGGGTTGCTACGGATCTGGAAAACCTTGAAAACCTGGAAAAGTCAGGGAAAAAGAAAGTGGTCAGGGAAAACCTGGAAAAGTCAGGGAAAAATTGCAAATCTTCTGGAATTTTAATCAAAATACGGGCTACAAGATTTATTAGTTCTTTGTGAGAATAATGCTTCACATACCTACAAGGTTTCTAAATTTTAATAAATGCTTTTTAACATTTTTCGTTATTTTTATCCACACAACTGAATTGATCATCTGCATTTCTGTATATACGTTACAAGTCTGTTTCAGGCATTTATCAATACAAAATTGAATTGCTTCCTCACTACCAAAGGACCCTCGGAAGCTATGATGTATTCGAGCAAGAAATGAAACAAATTTTGTCCTCCAAAATAAAAATTTCTACTTGCTTTTTACGTTTCACAGCATTCTGAACAATTTTGGTTCTGAGTCTGTCTGTCTGTCTGCCTGTGGTCAATTCCTCGTCCAAGGCCAAAGTATATGAAGTTATTGTCCGATTTTGATGGAATTTTCAGGGACTGTACGGGCTTACTATTTACCTATTGTTTGGGGGAGGGGGCTTTTGAAACGCATAGGAAAAGGTCAGGGGAAAATCCCTTTTGCTATCTGTAAAACCTGGAAAAGTCAGGGAATGTTGGGATTCTGTTTCCGTAGCAACCCTGTAATCTCAATTTCATAAAAGCTACCTCTTGCAAATTTAACATTTTTACACGTTAATGCCCAAATTCTTTATATTATATTTTACCACCTCACCCTCTCAACAGAGCGAGTTTACTATACTTGTACCAGACTACCTTGTGCCAGAATAAGTACTTGTACTTACATTGATAGTATTGATACAACAAATATGACTAAGCGGACAAGCCCGCATACTCAACACTATAAATCCCTGAAGAGGCGACACCACGTTGCGAAACATGTCGGATCAAAGAAAGAATATATGAATGATAAAACTAGAAGAAAGTCGAGAAACTTCCACCCTCAACCCTACAGAAGTATAAAAATATTAGGCGTCAATTTTTGTCACATTTGAAAAACCGGAATTTCAAAAAAGTGGACAAAAAAATTGGTGATTTTAGCGAATTTTCGAAAATAATGAAGCTATTGCAATGGATCAAAATTTTAATAATGCATATTTTCTAAAATTTTATTTAGGGAAATCCGTTTCAGACAATTCTAAAACGATTCCTGAAATTTAACACATTTTTTGTTATGGTATGTTCCATATTGTGGTATATTCGGAATCAGCGTGAAATCTCCTATAAGAATCACCCACCAAATAGGTTAAAATTGTTCTTTGAAAATTCGCTCGTCACCTCACGCTGCATGAATGGCACTTTTTCATATTTTTGGTGAGGAGTTGAGACAAGAAATTTCACGCCAATTCCGAATTATACCATAATTACATTCCTACACGCCTAAAAGTGGTAATTCTCACCAGAAACTTCATAAATTGAGTTTTTTTTTTAAATTAATTGCTGCTTTTGACCCTTTGAATAAAAGATGACCTCAAGATTGTTCAGAAATTCTGCCCAACTTATCCTCCCTTTTATTACAATATTGACATTGGCATTTTTATTTATTCATTTTTTCATTATTTTTTTTTTCTTCAAAAGACAGTAGGTAGGCACTGAAGCAGGTGTCTGCTTCCATTATGGGCACGGATTCTTCAGTATCCATACAAAATGTAAAGTTTATGGCCTGCAGGTGGCCTCTTTCTTATGAAATTTCTTTTGAAGACCAATCGTCTTCACCTTCGTTAGTGTCCAATATATGTCTGATACAGACATTTGAATGATTTTCTAAACGGGGTGATAAATTATTACTTTTCTTATAACTAGTTCAAAAAGGTTTTCTACAAGAGTCTATTAATCTCCCTCATCGCACCCTGAATAAATTCTGCAGTTTGGGTGCGATTGAATAATTCACCCCGACTCGACCATGGCGATCCCAAGCAGGAGAGATCTCTTAGCAGTTTAACAAATCACCTGTGGGGTGTATTCAGGTTGTTGAGAACTACCGAGGCACGAAATTAACGCTTTCTCAGGGTAGGGATCATAGCAAAAACCCTGAAGCTGAGATATTAATTCGCCCGAAACAACTCTTGAAAATTAGCTTCGCCCGACCAGTCTGGTACAAGTTAGGAATTCAAATGGATGTGGGCGAAATACATGCGATCCAACCTCTATGTGTATTTATTCACTCGCTACGGGTTCCACGATAATATAGAGGGTATGTACTTTACCAGTGTCTAAAAACGGATATATATAGAGAATGAACTGGTAAAGGTACCCAGGTAATATATAGTTGTGGATAGGTGGATGAAACAAAGATTTCTACGCTTCTAGATCTAATAGAGTTGCCATAATGTGCCATTATAGTGTTGTTGGTTTGGTCGGCTGGACGATCGTTGTCCATCGTAGAATAAATAAATTATCGAACAGAAATGACCTGAATGGGATACAAATTAATCCTATCATTCGGAAAAACAAATTGTAGGATATTCAAAAAGTCAGTGGAGTGGGTGTGCAAAAACAGGTTCAAGAGGAATTTGACTGCATTAACGATGAAGTAATTGTTGTTATAATATTACGTTCCTTACAAACTGTTATCAAATGTTAACTGAATATAACATAGTAAAAGGACTAGTAAACTAGTCTCTCTACTGTATACTGACTACCTACTTTGTGTAAATGAATAAGATTGGATAACTGAGTCACTTATCAAATGGAGGCTCCACCACAGTTCTAATTTGTCTATTTGTTCCGATGTTCAGAAGCCCTAGTTAGGAAGGAGGGGTACTTACGTAGTCAATGAAACTTTTTTTATGGCAGTTTGTTAATAGCTATCCTATAGTAGGTACGACTCTAAGCCCTGATGAAGACCAATAAATCGGTTGAAACGTTGGCCCAGAAGAGAGTAAGTTTCATGATTAACTGTCGAGAGCTGGAGAAATTTAATAATACAATTGGTTGAGAAATCTAGAATCTAATATTAGAGAAACTAGTATCCAATATCTCGTCTGCCTGTACTCTAATAAATTATCACATCATTACAATAACGTTACTAATTTATCGCGGTGTGATGGCCGAGGTAATTTTGAGGGCGGAGCAAGCAACGTTCAATAGATACGACACCTCATGATCCATCTGCCAGTATCAGCTCTGAATCTGCGACTACAAGCAAACCGCTTCCAAAGGACAGGAGCCCTTTCACCTAATGGCTGTTTGACAGTAGTAATTAATTGCCCTCCGATCGGTTTCCTATTGAGCCGAAGACGCCAAAGCGACGAATGTGCCTAATACCCAATTGGCATACCTGTATTGATACAGTGGGCGGTTCGGAAGCAACTTAACCTAATATTGGATGTCGGACTTAAGGATTACAAGTCCATTCCATCATTAGTCCTCATGGCGGTATGAGTTTTCATGTGTTAGATTATAGTACCTATTCAATTGTATAATCATCGTCTACTAGGTCCTGAAGGATTGACAGACCCTGTATCAGGGGCGCACCCACGGGGGGTAATCAGCTTGAATTCCCTATAAGAATCATCCACCAAATCGGTTAAAATGATTCTTTGAAAATTCGCTCATCAACACACGCTGCTTGAATGGGACTTGTTGGTTCCCTAAGTGGCCACCGGAATCGCACGAGTGTACCTTGAGGAGGGATATTAGTTTTGTGTTTCTTCTCAGTATCAATGTAGATAATTTGTCGACTTGAATGCTCAACATAGTAAAGCGAGTCGTCCACTTCTCGACGGTTTTCTGAAACTTCAGGTGTAGTTGTGGAGATTCTGCCAAGAATAACACCAAATGCTGTGCATAAGCAATGTCTGATGCTAAAACACCATGAGCAATGCTTCTTCAAGTTTTAATAATATTAGCTGGAGAAATTTACTAAGTTCTTTATAAGTTTCTTAAATTTTAAGCAACTTAAGGTGGGATTTATAGTCAAACATTGAGTTGAGGTCTCCTCGAGCTGAGGACTCCTCGATTCGAGGAACTGATTGACTGGAGGAACGGAGTGGGATTTATAAACCAACCTCGACTTCGACTCGAACCTCGAGGATTCCTCGGATCGAGGAATCCCTCGGAGATCCGAGGCCACCTCAAAATCCGTGTCGGCATCGAATTCTACAGATTTTGTGTGAGATTGGCAACACTCTTGGATAACAGTACATAAAGATTAGCCTTTGTTGAATGTGTTTGTTTGTTTTTCATTCCTTTTTCAATTATGGAAAAAAGCGCAATTAATTCAGCGAAGAAGAGAGAGACAACTTCAAACAAGTGTCCTCCGTATGAAAGGAATACTACTCAACTTGGCAGATTGTTCTCACCTCTTGTTCTCCAGTTGTCTGTGGGCGTCATACTCGTCGCAAATTCCATTCCTAACTTCCAAAAATCCTGAAAGAACAAAGACAAGAGCTTGAGAAATGTCACAAAAGCAAAGAGAACACAATAACAAATGAGCTTGCGTTTATTGTGGGTATGGGATAACCTGTTGAGCATTTTAAAGAAATCTGTTGAAGTTATTTGAGGAAATTCTTATGGGAAGTTTATTTTTTCTTGTTTCTTTCTTATTATGATGATTTTAGGACGAACTTAATTTCAATTTTTTCTTAAAATTTCATTTTCACCATACAATTCAGTTTCGAGGAACGCTCAAGGTACCTTCCTCGGAACCTTGGAAAATCGATCCTCGGAATCGGTTTCCTCCTCGGCTGGAGGCCTCGTCAACTTTGAGTTGGATTTATTTAATACGGTCGTACGGAAGTCCAGGAGTTCTCGGAGGATTCCTCAAAACTTGCTTTCGAGGAACGATTGTAAATACGGATTCGGCTAAAGGAATCCGTGAAGACCATCCCAAGGTCTCCTCAATACTCGAGGACATTCTATAATTCCTACCCTTATTAAGCAACCACATTTCTAAGGTTATGAAAACTGAGTTATTAAATTTTTCAAGTCCGATTGGTAAAATAGCCTAAGCAAAGTTTCGTTTCATCGCCACAGAGATGTAGTATCTCATTGACTAATACAGTTTTTCAGTCAGGGGATGAAGGATTCTCCAAGCAACCGCAATATGCTATTCCAACGTGAATATCTTTTCCGGCTTCCTCAGCACTTTCTACCAAAAGAACGAGACAAGGTTCCAAGAATATTTCCACGTTTTTTTTACCCGAGAAATAGGAACGCTTCAAGGGAATCCCAAAGACTAGGGAGCCCTTTTTTCTTCCGAGGGCTTTAGTTTATCGGTGTGGGGAAATAGAAGGGTCAGAAAAAAAGGGGAAGTACCTAAGTAGTTTTATAGGGACCCCGGAGAAGTGGAGTTGTGGGGCAGGCCGACCTCCAGGTCTGAAGGAAGTTAAGGTGAGAGAGGAAGCTGTTGGATTTGGGCCGAATGGAAAGGGTTAAGGCTGATATCGGTCGGGGCATACACTTTACGATCAAACCTAAAGTCCCTAAAGCGGAATCCAGTTAATTCGCGTCTTTATGGAGCTTTATTCAGGATCTCTCGCACTCCTTCCTTTCTCTATAACTCTCCGCTCACGTTTTACCACCCTGCCTGTTTTACCTTCATCAGGGCAGTTCGTTTGTCGTTTGTCGTGACAGTTTGAACGGATTTAACAAAGGGTGTTACCAACCGTAATGCTTATTTGAGAGCTTTCATGTTGGCAGACTTTGTACGGTTGATTCGAGAAATAAAAGTAGTTATTACCTTAGTTACCTGCTTTGACGTCCGTCTTTTCTATTACCTGGTGTAGGAATTTGAAGAGACAATAAGACAAGTTGGAAAATCCTGTAACGCTGCAAGTCTTACGAAGACTGAGACTGTGCTGCAAATGAATTCACTGGATCATGACAGAAGGGTTTATAGTTGGTTGTTATAACAATAATTCGAGAAATCAGGAGTTACGACGTCAACGAATGAGTACCAGTTCTTCAAAGTATGACATTCTATTTCCAGCCATCTGCAGTGCATTACGGGTTCTTGAATGCGAACATCAAAAATAGCGAGTACGATAATGCTGAAACGTTTGAGAAATGTATAATTTCGGAGTTATTAAAAAAAAAGAGTCATCAATTCAAAGGAAGTGTCTGTGATTACTCAAAACGTCTTATCTAATGAACCCTACCCCCGTTCTTAGGTAATTTGAGAAAAATCAAATGGTATCTAACCCTTGATTTTCAGATTAAAATATGAATTAAAAAATCGGAAAAAACATTATGGTGAGGCACATCCACGCATCTACAACATGATTGTATAGATCATTGAAAAATTTAGAATGCATGCTTGTTTCAAGTTTGCTCATGAGCAGTGTCTACCATAAATCTGACAATGATTAATTTCCTATGGAATCATCCAGAGGACGCTCCCTCTCAACCGGTTTTCTGGTCAAACCAGAAGTATTTTCAAGCTGAAAATTGGCACCAGGGGTTTTCAAGAGCGCACTGAATCAGATTTCGAGGTACGAAATGCAAAATACCTACCCGTCTAAGTTCCCCATTACCTATGAACTTCGTCACAATTAGATCAGTCATAGCTACTGCGCATGCGCAAACTTGAAATGTATTTTTATACGCATAACTCCGAAACTAGTTCACCAATTTTGGTGAAATTCACAAACTGATTCTGTACGTCCTTTTGTGCACTAGTAGAGGGAATAATATTATAGATCGAGAAAGAAGTCCGCGCCCTTACAGACCTTGACCTGTCTCCTTGAGCTGCTGGGGGATGTGGACCATCTCATAAATTAATGCTCAAATACCTCCATGTTCGCCTTCAACTACATCAAGACCTAGGCAACGTGGAACACAGAATCCAAAAACACCACTCAGGACGAAATGACCACTCAGAATCCTCCCTTTGCTAGAAATTCATCTACATACACAATAATAGCATCACATTCTAATCATCGGAATTACCTCAATCCCAAATCTATCTAATCCAGCACAACAACTATGATGAAGCAACCTCAACCAAACCACCTCCACACGTCCAACCTTGTCTCAACATAGCGTATCTGCGTTGACAAGTAATATCAAGAAACAAGAAGAAGAAGAAGAAGAAGAAAAAGAAGAAGAAGAAGAAGAAGAAAAAGAAGAAGATATATACTGCCCAGACCTGCCCACCCAACATGGCAGACGTTTTTTATCTCCCAAATGTGAACAACACAATGCTCCCGCTACATCCGTAGACTCGTATGCAAAAACGAAATGTATAATTGCATATTTAGAAACATGTACGAAACATGAGATAGGTAATAATGCGTAACGTAATTTCAGGAATGTTGATTTATCACGATTTTGCGGTTTTGTGGTGAATGCAAGGTGGCGACGATATGATGGAAACCTGACTCGCAAGCGCTGAAATATTTCTATCCTCATTCATGTTATCCATCGGTCTCTCCTTTCTCCAAAGTTTTTAAACTTCCCAGAAGAAACATCAGTGTCGAAATGATCGGTATGCCAACTTGAAATGTGAGCTCCTAGTGAATAAATTACTACGTCGAAGTCGTTGGCCGTAGCCTCTTCAGGGAGGGTCGTTGGATTTATTTGCTTCCACTTGAATCCTTGTTCCAGTTTCCCTCTCGCTTTGACAGACGAGGTCAAGTGTCTTTCGATAAAGGAAGGAATGTTGCGTCTGCCGCGATGGTCTTTTCCTTCCATTTCCTAGCGGTATTTTTCTCTTCCGACCACACAAATATTTAGGTCTAATCCGAGTGGAGAATGAACAGCTGTTTCACCCCCCCCCCCCCCCCCCCCCCCCAGGAGTTTTCTGTTGGAATAGAGGACATTGTTTGCTCACGCGTTGAGATGCAGGAATGGAAGACATCCATTCCATCAACAACCAATCTTTTATTTTATGTTGACGATTTGAGGTTTATTCGGCACATATAACCGCTTACAGGTTGTAATCGTTCCATAACAAACTATTCATTAATACCTTACTATATGCATAACGAAACGCCTTCGCTACAAGTAACTACAACATGAATACTATCATTCTTCCCTCCTTTGGAATTATTCCATTTTTTCTCGTTATTGCGAGTTATCCAAAAAAGTGCTATTTGTGCGGTGTCCGATGATTGGAAGTGAATGGAAGATCATCAGAGCTTATTATTGTCTTTGTTTTGATTTGTCTACCCTCACGTCTTCTTTTGCTGCGCTCCGCCATCCCTCCAGAACCTGGTTCGCCTCTTCGGCAATATGGTTACCTTGTTAGCAAGGTTATGTAGAGCATATTTCCAGTGGCGAGCCGTTCCTGATTGGGTAGGGCAAACCATGAGTCTCATACGGCTCACCCTTAACTGGGTTTAAACATCTACCTATATGACCTTCTGATTTATTGTGGTGGCGTTCGCCAAATTGTTGACCTCGCTATACCCCTTCACCCACACAGAATCGCGGCTGAGGCCGAATAATACACAACTCCAACAGAACAACGTGTTTGAACACAGCTCCACTTAACCAATTAAATTTTTCATAATAGGCTACACTGAACGAACGGGTTACCTTTTTTGGTAGGTTGTAAACAACAGATTCTGTTGAACAGAAATCGCGGAAGAACAAGGTAGCAACAAGATTGTTTGGGCTGTAGATTTAACGGTAGAAAGTTTTCACTTCTGATCGTGAGTCGCACTACTGTCGTTCAATCACCATACAGCCCAAAAACACTTCAGGAAGTATTTCTCCCGCCACGTTTCTCCACCCGGTGTTAGCATTGGAATGGCAGGCTCTAGACGCTGAATTTCCCTACATTCCTGCCATGCTGGTTAGCTTCAAGAAACACTGCCAAATGTGTTCCTCTCTGTGGGTGAGGATGAGGGACTTTGATAATCGATAGAGCCCAACTATCGATCATGGATGATAGTCGGTTATCTTATCGTATTGCTTTTCTCATGTCCAATTATCGAGGAAATTCAGATTCCGAAGTTTAGAAAGATAAAAAACGTCTGCCAAGTCGGATGTGGCACATCCGTTATAAGTGTTGCAAGGATTTCAAGTTTTTCTCATGCGCAGTAGACACAGCTGATCCGATCTCGATGAAACTCGTAGGGTATCATCAAACCGTCAATCTTCAACCACCCTCCGAATTTGAGCGAAATCGGACCATTAGGTCGCGAGAAATTGATGTTTGGAGGATTTCACGTTTACGCATGAGCAGAGGCTACCATTGGTCGGCTGGTGATGAATTTCATAGGGGACCATCTAGGGCCTAACCTACATAATCCCTGAGAATTTCATCAAAATCTGTTGGAAATTGTGGAAGTTATGCTTGTTGCAACGATTCCCGGACAGACAGACAGAGAGACACGAAACCAAAATTGTTCAGGGAGGTCTAAAACGTAAAACGCGAGTTGAAATTTTGATTTTGGAGATACAAAATTTTCCACATTCTAAAAGTGAAAACAATGCTTCCGCTACTTTGGTAGACTCGGAAGCAAAAATAAGATTAAAAATTTAGAAAAATTTCGTCTGTTTTTTTCGATTCCAACGGTTCATTATTGAAATTTTGACTCAGCTGA
>JAEMON010000004.1:6181812-6194568 GCA_030264115.1 Lygus lineolaris | reverse complement strand
CCCCCCCCCCCCCTCAAGACAAACTAAAATACGAGTGTATCCTAACATTCTAGGGATTTAAAAAAATATCAGAGTCTCTACACTGAAAACCTCAATCGCAGTTCCGTGTTTCCCAGCTGTATTGAAAACAAAATCATTCTAGACGGTGGAAGAGCAACAACCAGTGTGAAAGAGAGCTATTCTATCTTTTAGGCCTCCAAACCACTCATGTTCACCAAACCTTGCCTTTCATTGTAACGTCTGCACTTTTTCATTGTAACTGGTTCGCCTTCAGTTGATGTCACAAAGTAACAGGGACAACTTATAGGTAATGTCGGGCCTTATCACTAACAAGGAGTTCATCGGTTCTTTTCAACAAGTGAAAGAGTAGCAAGTGCACACGCCTTGCAAGTCTTCGACAGTGTGAGAACACTTGTAACTCTTAGGCATTGCAATTCTCAGTCCTATTTGTTCCTGTTGGTTTATTCTGGAGTCCTATTTGGTTGTTGTTGTAGTTGAGTCCTGTCGTTGTTGGTCCTTGTTGTTGTGTGTTTTGTTGTTGTTTTCTTGTCCTCAGTCATATTCTATTACTGAATGAAACATTTTGTTCCATTTTCGCGAATTTTCGAAGAAAATGGCAGTAGCTTCAGACATTTTAGTAATGCACATTTTGAAAAATTTTCCCCATGGAAATCCGTTTCAGACCATTCTAAAACGATTCCTGAAAATTAACTTTTCTATATATGTATATGAAAGACGAGTTCTATACTACTCTGAAATCGTACTGAATACCAGCTTGTGAGAGACTAGCAACTCTAATTTTAAAATTAACTAGTACTCCAATAACAAATTGCAGTCTGCTACCAGGACAATTAGGTTGTCTAAACCAAAATCAAAAATTAATAACATGAACCAAATGGTATAATAGAGGTAATGGTATGAGAATACCAAAAAATTAGATATCAAAAATGAAAATAACTTGGTATGAACAATACCTAAAATGAAAATAAAATATCTTGGTAATAACCAGATAGGAAAATGAAATGAAAATCCAAAAATATGGGAAATAAAATGTAATTTCAATTTGAAATGAAATACCTCCACTCGGTAGGGAAAATGGAAAATAGGAAAGAAGAAAATAATCAAACCTGTAACTTGGCTGGAAAACTGGAAAAGAACAAATGAACACTGTCTTTGAATAGCAAAAAGGAAAACTGAGAAATGAAAACTGAAAACTGAAAGAAAGTAAATTGGACTGAAATCCAATATGGCCGGAAAAGGTGGAAAAGATTTGAATATGAAGAGAGCACTGAACTGCACAAGGGCTAGGATCAGAAGAGAGCAGATTATTGGGTGGAGAGGACTAATCATTCCTTCTCCCCCTCTAATAATTACAGGACCACCAACTAATTAGGTATAGTTGAATATTTCACATGGAAGTAATATTATTATTATGGAAGAAGATAACATAGAGGGTGAGAACACAGTGGGGCGGTCTCCAACAGGCCTCTTGCGCTAGTGATGGGGGAAGGTTACGTCGCAAGCTTACCTTTATGCATATAAATTTGTGCGGTCGATGAGTAGGTGTAACTTACGTACCTACTTTCGGAAATTTCAGATTGGTACCACCATACCAGATTGGTATTATTATTTTCGCTCATATTGACAGCTCATCTTACCCACAGATATTATATAATACTACGTAATTGATCTTACCTCACGGGCCACAAGGCCTTGATATTGAAGGATCCACGCAGGTAAAGGGTTTGTCAAAGAATAGCAGTGTTGAACGTTCGCAGAAGAAGTGCTGTGAAAGTATTTCAAACTCTGCTTTGAAACTCTTCGTCAAAAAGTGTCAAAGAATCGCAGTGCCGAACGTTCGCAGAAGAAGTGCTGTGGAAGAATTTCCAACCCTGCTTTGAAACTCTTCGCCAAAAAGAGTCGAAGAATCGCAGTGTCGAACGTTCGCAGAAGAAGTGCTGTGGAAGAATTTCCAACCCTGCTTTGAAACTCTTCGCCAAAAAGGGTCGAAGAATCGCAGTGTCGAATGTTCGCAGGAGAAGTGCTGTGGAAGAATTTCCAACCCTATAGATAAACCGCTGTAACCTGGCACTTGGGACTGGCGCGTCCGAAAGGCGAGAGGGTGGAAAACCCTTACTATTCCTATTCTCAGAACATCGTTTACCCCGTAAAACCCCGCCGATAATATAATAATAAGGGTCGAGGCCCGGTCTTCCCCGACCGATGTTTTCTGCCATGAGAGTACACGATTTCTACCTACAATCCATGTGCCAGGTTACAACGGTCTGACTATACTTTGTAATTCTTTGCCAAAAAAGGTCGAAGAATCGCAGTGTCAAACGTTCGAGGAATAAGTCCTGTTGAAGATTTTCAAACCCTGCTGTAAAACTTCTTCGCCAAAAAGGGTCGAAGAATCGCGGTGTCGAACACCCGCAGAAAATGTGCTGTCGTAGAGTATAAAACACTGCTTTGACATTTCTTGGAGAGGCTGTCGAAGAGTCGCCTGATTTCCATGAAATTATCCTTCATGGAACTCCTCATATAATCCGCACACTACCCGCTCATCTAGCAGAAACTTAATTCTAAACCTTCGCCGAAGTAACAGGTATAAACAAGAAACTTCTCTCTGTGGTACGCTCAGCAAACAAACATCGGGGATTATATTGTGCATGCTCAACCGTTTCCCAGAGGTTGATCACAAAAGGAGTTCCAGGACCAGGAGTGAAGCATTAATTAGAGAAGTGGGCCTTCGCCCTCGGGCCCTGGGGGATAGAAAGCATTGTCCTCAGAGTAAACCAAAGGTCTGCTGGGCGAAGGAACCGTTTTCGTGCGCGAGGTTGGCAAGACAGAGCGAAGCCCCCCCCCCCCCCCCCCCCCCTCTTTCCTGACAGAGTAAATCTAATGCCCGGACCCCTCAGGCTCCACCTAATGAACGATCTATTCATAAAAGCCTCCAGAAAAGGGGTTTTCCTTCGAGAGATTATCCATTATTCTCTCACCCTCCTTCATTTCGTTCTGTGAAAAAAAATGATAAATAAATCAGAACCAAACATTTCTTTTTCTGAAAAGGAAGGAGATTATGTTCGTTTTTGCTTCAATGGAATGAAGAGGGCTCATCAGAAGGAGAGAGAGGGATCAAAATAAATTATAAGGTCTCTGAACCTCCTCCTAAATATTTCACCTGGGCTAATATAGCGTCCCTAAAGCCTACTTATACCTGTCAAATGCGTCTTTCAGAGGGAAAACATCCAAGTTAATATTTAGATAATTTCTCCCACCTCTCCATTCATCATTTCACAAAAATCAATTCTTTATTAAAAAATTGCTGACATATATATTGATCTGAGGTACGTCTCAACGACGCCACACAGCTAATTTGTGGCGATTTTGATATGTAGCTTATCTCAGTCAAGACGTATTTTAGAGACATTCCTGTGATGTGGTTCTCTCTGAGATGTCCAAGGTGCGGACATAATATAGATAATAGTCACTGACGTCACACTGCTATTTTGTGGAGTCTTTGTAATGTACCATATATATCTCATTTGAGACTTGTATTTCTGATGTGTGGGCATATCTATTGCGATTCTCGATTACATATTTGTAATTTGATGAAACCGGTACCTACTGGACACCTACCGGAACCTACTAAACTTATCATTGGAATTGTAGCTGTGGAGGTGCTCAAACTACTTCATTCAACGGCTCTCTAGTGACCGGGATTTTTTTTCTTTCGTGGATTTGTGACCAGGTCGTGAACTAATCCAGATTGTTCATTACAACCTACCTAAAATGGTCGCCATGATTTTTTTCAATCTCTTCATTTGTTGAGCTTATTACAAGTATGAATGCATCAGCTTGGACAAAAAAAATTATAATAATTAAAAAAAAAATATTATAATATACATATAATAGAATGTTGGGCATAAAATATTGGGTACGTACCTAGTTACTTCCTCCAGGATGGTTAATCTATTTCCCTCTGAATAACAGTTACAATGTTGATCGATTTGAACGGTTGGGTCAACATCAGTAACTAACAACAACTGTTAGGGAGTTTTGCAGGCAGTGACGTGTGCTCTATAGTAACTAACTATAACTACTAATTATAGTACAGCACTGAACTCTATCGCATGCACTATTAGGAGGTACTTTTATCTTCCTTTCAATTTTGAAACGATAAATGAGATCTAAACCACAACGAACACAAGCTGACATGAATGATGGATCGTCTTTTCCCATTTATTGGTACCTACTTAGGAAACTCAAGATGAATCACAATTACGTTATACATTTGACAGTAAAATGCAAAGGCCTAATCAATTTTAAATCATAGATTTCTCTAGTGGTTATAAAAAAAAAGAAGAAAAAAGAAAATATTATTAAAAAAGGAATAAAAAAATTATAAAAAATTAAAAAAAAATAAAAAATAATAATATTAAGAACATTAATTAAATCTTAAGTTAATTGAAAAAAATATTCAAATTTATTTAAAATCTTAAATTCTATATTTGATTAATAATTAATTAAATTAAAAATTAAGAAAATTAAGAAGAACAAATTAAAAATTGAGAGAAAAAGAAAGAAAATTATTTAAAAAAATTTAATCTTGAATTTGAAATTGAAAACCTTAAATTTGTGATGGTTTACCTTGAATCTGAGTTTGAAAAAATGGAATCAATGCCAGAAACAAGATAATGAGCCGAATTTGTCTGGCACTGCAGTACTAAGGATGATTGACGATCATATTCTAGTCACTTGCCAGATTCCAAACAGAAACACGATAATTTATAGAGATTTACTTAGAAAACGAGTTTCTTACTGAATGCGTGACAGATGCCATAAACACGTTGAATCATGATTTTTACGTTCTTTTCCGGTTGAGTCTAGTTTCCGATGTAAAAAATGATAATTACCTATGTGTTTCGGAGGTTGTGGGATTTTTTGAACATTTCCACTATTGTTTGTGCTCAAAATCGCACCAGGTTCATTGTCCTATAAAGGGATTACCTCATCCCACTAGTCGCTTTGTGACTTCGTGAATTTACCGTGAAATCAACCGTTTCACCGCAGAGCTTCCACAGCTTTTCAGGGTAGAAGTGCCCCGTGATACGCTTTAGCTCTTAGTTAACCCTAATAATATTATACAGCCTTTTCTAAACTTGAGTCCACACTTCTCGCTACCGCTTAAAAATTACCGCCGTGCAAACCAGCTTCTGGTTGGCCAATGCAGAGTAAACCCGCTCGCTTCACGCTCGTTTCCCGTCTTCTGCTAGTTAAGTACCGACCGACCACCAGCCTTATTTTTCAGAGGCCAACGCACTCTTTTTTTAGTGGGTACCCTTTTTTCCAGCGACCTCTTCGTCGTTGCTTGGAGTTACCGCTTGCCCGCTTTTTTGGTTCCGGAAATAATTCCGGGCTCATCCCCCGCGATTACCGTTAAATCCTTTAATTCTTCGTGGCTCTCAGAAACGACCTATTCGACGTCGTCTCTGGACACTTCTTCTGTCAGTCTTTGTTCCGAAGAGATAAAACTATAAAATGGGGAACTTAAATAGGTGGGAATTTTTCTTCATGAACCTCAAAATCTGATTCAGCGCCCTTCAAAATCCCTGTTGCCAATTTTCATCTTGAAATTACGGCTGGTTTGCCCAGAAAACGGGTTGAAAGTGACGTCATTTAGGTTTCGCCCAGGCAGGCGGGGGGTCATTGACGTCAGTAAGGTTCAAATTACAAGACCCATTTTCGGTAATTTTCAATCGTCAGGTACCCCACATATAGCACATTTTTTGAAAGCCCTCATTAAGATCTTTCAAATTACTAAATAAAAAATGACCATGCAAGTTCATCATTATAATATTAGTAATAATAATTCTAGCCAATCTCACTGTCCTGCAATAATATATGACCAAATTTCACTGGTCCCAGAACATCTTTTTAATCTTATTTTTATCTCTATTAAACGTGCACAACGCACGAAAATGTGAATCTTTAGTATGAGGGCCTGCGATTAAGATTTCGAGGCTTGGTAGAAACCAAACAGTACCTAGAACTTGATTGAATGAGGACGAACCAGCAAGAATGTCAACCCCCTAGGTCGAATATTCGGGATAGAAACAATCGAAACAGTTGGAAAATATTTTTTTTCTTTTCATTTGTAAGAACGTAAGTAAGTATAATGAGCACGAAAAGTTTGGAAAACGCGAAGTGTGGTTTTGCAGAATATGTAGGTATTCAACTACCACAATATGACTCGTGATTTTCAGGTACTTTTTAACTCTGAATCACGTGGTTAAGTCAATTTTAGTGGATTTGTGAAGAAAATGAAGCTATTGCAATGGCTTCAAAATTCTAGAATCGTAATTTTTTTAGAATTTTCTTCGTGGAAATCCGTTTCAGACAATATCGTGTGTGTGTTTGCCCCCCACAGGTGCCTGGAAGGCGATGAAGGTTTTCTCACGAACACGATCTCCCATATTGGCGGAGAATCGTCAAAAACCTCCCCAGGAAATAGAAAAACCGTAACCCCAAATCGTACCTGTTCCTAAACGTGTTTTTTCCATGAATTGCACCATATATATGAGCAGAACCACAAAATAAGACCTATTGTACTACTCAGACTCATTTTGCTTAAAAAGCGGATTCAATTCAAAAATTTCAAATATCCGACGTTCGAATGGGTCGAGAATGTCTAGAAATATTCTCTCGAGGTTCAGGAATTGGGAATTCAATTACAAGGTTCTGTTTAACAAACAAGAAAAAGGCGCTGGATATATATCCTTTAAATTTTTGAAATTTTAACATAATTCAGGAATTTGTTCGTATAGAAACTACAATCTTCACGCTTAGCATGTATTCGGGCGCAACTACGTGCCCTACAAGGAGACGCGCTCGATTCAAAATACAACTCTATCAATGCCAAGGGTTTTCCGAGAAACACAGGGAGTCGTTTGCTCGCATTTATTTCTAAACAAAACAATATTGAGTATGCGCACATGAATCCGCGTGTCTTCAATAAGTGCTAGCAGAATCTTTGTCAGCCAGCATTCAATTTCTGAAGGGTAATGACCTATCATCTCCGTTATAGAATATTGTTGTATTAAAGTAGACAAAATTTTGAACATATGTTAGCCGAGGCTGTTGTTTCATAATATCTTCATTCGGGTTTATCTTTGGGAACGATGTATATATTGGATGAGAAAAATTGAATAAATAAACAATAATAATCATGTTTTGTAATGAAATAAATATGTTGTCAGTTCCAAGAATACTGTTCACTGAGTTAAGTATTTCATAACCTTTAGCTTCCTTATTTCATCCCTGAAAAAGTTGCCCGAGTCCCAAGGGACAGTTTCTGAACATTTTCGATCCAACCTGGCGTCGGATATTTGGCATTCTTTAATAAAATCCGCTTTTTAAGCAAAGAGAGTTTGAGTAAAAGTTTTGTGGTTCTGCTCATATATAATGGCAGAATTAATACTTCACAATATGTTATTCAGAAAGAGAATTTTTCTGGCTACAATTTCCACTATTTTTGAGCCTAAAAATGGTGCGTGTTGTTCAAAACATCCCAATTTGAGCCATCAAGAGAAATGTTCACTATGCTTATTCAACCATGAAATTTATATTTACGGACGCACGAAAAAATCACGTTTAGGAACAGATTATAGGAACAGAGGATTCGGGGGTAAGATTTTTCTATTTCCTGGGGAGGTTTTTGACGATTCCCCGCCAATATGGGAGATCGTGTTCGTGAGAAAACCTCCATCGCCTTCCGGACACCTGTGCCCCACACAATATCTGACCCTGGAATCGAGATAAAAAATTCAAAAAAATTTTAAAATGTCAATATCAAAAATGTACCTACCTACTATTTACTAACCTACACTATCGAGTACCAAGCATTATAAAAATATAAATTTTCTATGCTAACTACTTACGTATAAAATGAATATAAAAACTATACTCCAATGATTGATGATTCATTTGATACACAACAACATGAGTATAGTACGTACGATTATGGGATTCGTAAGTCCGTGACGAGGTTGGTGGAGAAACTAGTTGAACAATATTAAACTTCCCTCATTGAATAATCCATCTGTCTTCATCCTCGCCCATTCTCGTCCAGACCTAGCTTATGTTGTAATATCAATACCACTCATTATGTGAACATCCGTGTCATTCATTTCACTCCGTTTGAGTAGATCCATTCACGATAATTATCCATGAACATTTTGCCAGCTTCAATGTTTTTATGCTGGAAGTTCACAGTCTCAATTACTTATTGTGTAATTATAATCATACTAGAAGCATATAGAAATATGGAGGGTTTGTGATGTAAAACCGTGAAACTCCAGGGTGCTCGGATCGATGCAATTGAAGGTACAACTCGATTTTCATCCATTGGGAAAGTCTGACTTGCAACCCCGGATATTATACTTACGTATTTCATGCGATACATTCCTGTGTGAGACGTTATTGTCTAGTGTACTGAGCAAACAGAACGGAGGGCAAGAGAATCACGTTACAGAGAAAGAAGATTGGCAGAAAGCTGGAAGACGGAGAAGGAAAAGGAGGCCTTGCACAGCTCGGAATGCCATTTCTTCAAGAATCTATCCCATCACGACAATGGGGAAAATACTACGAGTCACCTCCTTCAACCTTCCCTTTATTTTCTGTTTCATTCTTACAACTCCCATCGTATGAAACAGTTCCTTTGTTGACTTCTTCCAGGGGCATATTCGAGCCCTCCCATTGGCGGTACTTTTCAAATTTCATTCGCCGGGATCGGTCCTATTGTGAGCGTCCCGGATGTGCCTTGACGTTCGGTAATATCGAAAGGGAGGGGCTTCGTGTTATTGGAATGGTTTGAAAACCAAGTCTATCGCTGAAGCCATCTTCACTGATTGATTCTATCTTCCGGAGGTCGGTATATAAACCAATCATATACCCCGTAGGTATCACTGTAATAGGTATTTGATTAGATAAGGTAGAGTGACTGTGATCAGGTGATAAGGTGGAGCGACAGGACCACAGTTCATCAACATTGAATAAATTATCTACGTACCTTACATATTACATAATAATTATACTCGGAGGAAGGTCGTTCGTACAGTGATCAACATAATATTAGAAATCGTAAACAAAACCCTACCCACTCTTAACGGAGAAAAAAGTCGAGTTGTTCCACGAGAAAATCGAGTTTTCGTACATTATATCGTACATTACCTATGTTTTCGTATATTATGCTTCATCCACTCACTCCACTGTTATTTTATCGAATTTTCGAAGAAAATGAAGCAAATGCAAGGGCTTGAACATTTAAATAATACGAATTTTTTAACATTTTCTTCATAAATCCGTTTCAGATCATTCTTAAACGATTCCTGAAATTTAACTCTCCATACGATATCTGGAATCGAGCTAAAAATCTGAAAAAATTCAAAATGTCAATGGTATCAAAAGAAAGGATGAGTTCGTTGGCCAGAATTTTTTGAGTTCTTCAAGGGTTGAATTTTGAAAATTTAGAGTCAAAAATCGCTTTAAAAAACGCATTTTATGAGGTTGTTCGTGTAAATTACCATCTTAAACATTGGAGTATATGGTGTATTCGGAATCAGTGTGAAATTTCCTATAAGAATCCAACCACGGTTGGTTTGGTTAACCGGTTTAACCAAATCGGTTAAAATGATTCTTCGAAAATTTGCTCATCAACTCATGCTGCGTGAATGGGACTTTCTTATTCGTTTTTGGGAGGGGAAACTACCCTTGATAACAATGCGTTATAAATAAATGTCACCCGGTTTTGATACATCCCCTCTAAAAAACTGAAAGGCCAATGAACTGGTTCTACATGAAAAAATAAATAGGAATAATGTTCAAGTACTACCTACTTAAAAAGTAGGTAGTAAAAGTTCCATTCATGCAGCATGAGTTGATGAGCGAATTTTCAAAGAATAATTTTACCCGATTTAGTGGGTGATTCTTATAGGAAATTTCACGCTGATTCCAAATATACCATGTTCCTATGTTTAACATGGTAATTCAAACCAAAAATCTAAAAAAAAACATTTTTCAGCGATTTTTGACTCTAAATTTTCAAAATTCAACCCTTGAAGGACTCCAAAAATTCTGGACAACAACTCATCCTTTCTTTTGATATTATTGACACTTTGAATTTTTTTCAGATTTTTAGCTCGATTCCTCGGTCAGATATCGTCTGGAATGACACACATAAATTTAATATATAAATATACTGATATATATATTTATACGTATGAAAAAGTGTTAAATTTCAGGCATCGTTTTAGAATGGTCTGAAACGGATTTCCTTGAAGAAAATTTTCTAAAATTAGCATTACAAAAATTTTGAAGAGCATTTTGAATTGCAATAGATTCATTTTCTTCAAAAATTCGCTAAAAGTAGGTACCTAAGCTTTTAGCGAATTTTCGAAGAAAATGAAACTATTCCAATGACTTCAAAATTTTGGTAATGTAAATTTTTGAACATTTTCTAAATGTATATTTTACGAAAATTTACATTTTAGAAAATGAAAATTTTTCTAAATCTATATAAGTATGTATATATTTTATATGTTTATTTATATATATGTCATTCCAGACAATATCTGACCGAGGAATCGAGCTAAAAATCTGAAAAAAATTCGTAATGTCAATAATATCAAAAGAAAAGACAAGCAGAATTTTAGGAGTACTCCAAGGATTCAAATTTTGAAAATTTGAAGTCAAAAATCGTTTTGAAAAATGCGTTTTTGAGGTTTTCGGTGTGAATTACCGTTTTGAACATGGGAACATATGGTATATTCGGAATCAGCGTGGAATTTCCTATAAGAATCACCAATCACCCACCAAATCGGTTAAAATCATCCTTTGAATTCGCTCATCAACTCATCCTGCATGAATGGAACTTTTTAAAACATCTCTCAACTATCCAAGTGTTACATTGGCCGCTTCACTCAAAGTCAAATCCTCTGATAGGAAGCACCTGGAACTCCGTGCCAAGAGATCACTTGAAAATTAAACATCGGATGAAAACTGGGAAACTGAAGTCCGTTTGAAGAGACCCTCAAGTTTTATTATTTTTCAATTAATTGACGAAGACTGTTTTTGTAGCGTTGGTTGAAAGCCAAAAGCTCCCTTTCCAATTTGACCAGAACCTGGATTTTTCTTCTCCCCTGCGTTGTTTAATTCGTGAAGAGGGATGGAATTCATTTTTTTAATTAAAAACAAGAGATAATATCTGAGGTGTGAGGGATGATGGATTTATTCAAATGAACATTTCATAAGAACGGGACAAGAGCATTCGGTTTGTTTTTCTCGGATGGAATTTCATTAGTTATAAAGATTTCATGTAGAACTAATGAATATAGAATGGATTGTTGCTATACTTTGCAAGAAGTTGTTGTAAAACTTCTCTTTATTGTTGTGTTTTTGTTTTCAGGTGAGTAAATGACGAAGCAAATAATATATGCAGCTTAAATAACTCTCGTCTACATCGTTATAACAGGTATTATTATAAGTATGAATTTTTACCTTTAGACTTTATATATTTTCACTTTATGTATAAAATATGAAAAAAACTATATTATGTAACCATCTGCATCATTAATCTTCTGCTATCGTGCCTTGGATGTTGGACGATGCTGCCTCTGTACGATGTATGTTGGGCATTTCCAACCGGTTTTTTAACTATGCAAATCTGGCTGTCTGTTGGCCTGAGGGCGGCTCTGGAGTGCTGTAGACCTTTTGGGAATATCTCCCGTCAGCCAATACCGAAGGCTTTTTGTTTCGACAATTTTGATCGGGAATGGGGTCCATTGAAATCTTCAACTTCTTCACCGAGCTTTCGATAAATTTATTGTCTTCTTCGGGGCCTATAACAAACATTAAACTAAATCCCTATACCGGCATACAAACAAACAGGTAGGCAAAAATAAACTTAACTTCAAATATTGCAATAATTGGAAATTGTTTAGTTATCTATAAATGGATATGAAGGAATCAGAACATGACTTACTCGAAGGCGATTTTCGGGTGTAAACATTACACTTCCGTCATCAACAATTAAAAAAAACCTGGTTGGTAGGTATCAGTAAGTATCTGTAGCAAAACAAACCATGAACTAACAGGATTAAATAGTTACGTACTCTACTTTAGTTACTTTTAGGACAGTTCTAATTTAGATAAATAATCATAAGTTGGTTGGGACTAGATTCGAGTTATATTTAAGTAGCTGAAGTACTCACCTAATACCAGTAAAACTATTGTCAGATGATAAAAATATTTAAAAAACATAACACCAGGCTATTATAAATTAACAAATCTTACAAACTACAAACATCCAGAAGGAAGCCAGTAAGTAATAACATTTCAACAGGATTAATAACAGATAACAGAAGTCAACTTCTTTGTCAACATATAACAACAACAACAACAACAACTACCTCCAACGGGCAACAAATTACTCATAATCTGAGAATAACCAACTAAGAAGAAGAAATTGGAGAGAGAAGTTGGAAGAAATTGGAAGAAATTCCAACTAAAGTACATTCCAACATTTTCATTATGGTCTCTGACAACATTCAGACCCCCACTAACACTCATTCCTACAGAACTTGAAATGTGATGGATCCATGACCACGCAGATATCCTGCAAAACCGAACATTCGATTCATATAAAGGCTTTTTTTCATTTTCTTTTAGCAAATTTTCGAAGAAAATGAAGCTATTGCA
>JAEMON010000004.1:6065965-6080278 GCA_030264115.1 Lygus lineolaris | reverse complement strand
AGCAGACTGCATAGCACGGATGTGTTATAATAATAAATAATATAATAATCTAATATTGTTGTGTTCATCGGATGTTATGCCTGTTTTCAATGTTTACTAACCTACAAGTTGTAAACAAACACTACACAGTTGATGTTTTCTTTTCTTTCTATTTACCGAATCACTAGGAATAGTTACCTATTTACCTGCGTATTACAATAATAATTATTATTATAATAAATACAAGTTCATAATAAGAAATAATATTACTTACTTGACAACTTCATTTCAGCCGAGACCTCTTCCCATGCTGCTTCCACTAGAAACCTGTTCTTGTATTGTTTACATTTCTTATTCCATAGCGCTTCCCTTTTCTGTATTTCGCTAATCAACAATTCACAATTAATTGCGGCCATTTCCCGGGGAAAAATGAAAGGCACTGGCGAAAAAAATGAGAGGAATGAAGGAAAACACGGCAAAATATAGCAGCGCGACCAGGAGCGCGCGCGACCAAAAACAAACTGGTTTGAAAATCAAACCGAATCGAGCGACCTGGGCCCGGGTCGCGGCGTGGGGCGGCGGCACGTAGGACACATCGTTCGGTTTACCTTGTTTGAAATCAGCTGGTCGCTCTCTTGGTAGCGCGGGTCGCGCGGTCGCGCTCTTTGGTCGTCCACGTAGGACACGGCGTAAGATTCTTCAGTTCCTAGAGGACCGATGTCCCTCAAATTCGTAGTTGCTAAACGATGCATTTAGACAATGTTGGTTAAGAAAAGTTACTGCGCATGCGCAAACTTGAAATTTGTTGTCTTAGACATAACTCCTCAAAAATCCTACAAATTTCAGTGAAACATTCCCTCACTACATATTATGCCCACCCAACTTGACTGACGGTTTTCATATCAAACATTTCACCAATCCTCGTTCAGCAAGCAAACAATTCAATTTCTGCAGTTTAACGTAAAAATACTCGGAAACTTCGACAAATTGGATTTTTTTGGTGGGAGGGGGGGGGGGGGGGGGGGGGGAGATTGAAGTTCCCGGGGCCTTGACCCTTAAGGGGGTTCCGCCACTGGTGTGAAACATTTTTCCAACCTTTCTTAGCCAATAATCGATCAATTCCAAATTTGTTTTCAGGATTCTTTCTATTTTTAATTCTGCAGGGCAACGCACTATCAAAATTTCATTCTGAATTTTAAATTTATTACAAAATGTGAAATTTTTGAAATATTAAATGTTGATACTATGGGATGATGGAACTGACTTTATTTGGTCTACCCTAAGATCCAATTAGCAGTGATTTATCTGGGTTTTGTGGGTTATTTATTTACTGAGCTGAAAAGATAGGGAGAACAACCACGCGACATCTACATTCTCCCGGACTTGTGACACGGCTCCTTCTTGATTAACATGACTTGACTATAGGTTAATATATGTTAATCAAGAAGGAGCCGTGTCACAAGTCCGGGAGAGTGTGGATATCGGGTGGTTGTTCTCCCTATCATTTCAGCTCAGTAAATAAGTAACCCACAAAACCCAGAAAAATTTTGATAGTGTGTTACCCTGCAGAATTAAAAATAAAAACAATGCCGAAAAAAAATTTGAAATTTTGGCTTTGATTTGGAAAATTGGCTGAGAAAAGTTGGAAGAATGTTTTTACGATAAAAATGGTAACGGGAGGAGGGGAAGGGGCGGTTACTTTTTTTCCATGATGGCACGAAGTAGTAAGTAAGATTTGCAATGAGAGATGATAATATATGAACTCGCGAATTTTTGATGACAGTTTATACCCTGGCCGGAACACCCTTAATAAAAAATTTGACGTATAATTAGCGATCAGCGTGAAATTTCTTGGAGGACTTCACAATCTTTAAAAATAGTTTGGAACCTTAGTCCCTAGGCTAGAGAAAGGCAAGAAAAAATTTGTTGGAAAATTTTAAAACCCCTCGCTGTACCCCCCGCGTAAGCTACACCAATCTCAAATGAGTAGGTACCAATACTATTGAAACATAGATCCAGACCAAAGTTTGAACAGTCCCTAACATATCGAAGTAGAAAGTTGAGAAACCATCCGAAGACATAGATTTGTGGAACGTAATAATATTAGAAGTGATTTATGGGAAATGGTTTCCAAACGGGTACATACTAGGTAGGGAGTTGACAGGAGGAGTCTGCAAGTTTCTCGTCCCATCTCTAATAGGATATCGTCGGGGAAGTTTCCTTTTGATCTGACTCCATTCCGAGTGGAGAACCTGCTCTCGACATGAACTCACCTTTATAGGAAACGACGTAACATGGTGGTTACAACGATTCAGTTCACTATTCCGAGTAACACACATCACGATACTACTGTACTATCAAGAACCAACTTCTGGGATAGGTAGGTGTAGATGTAGATTTTTTTTTTTTTTTTTAAATTATAATTTATCCATATATCCAGCCATACGTCCCGTGTTCAACGGTTCAATCCCGTTTTTCAGACTCATTGAATTTTCTCGAAAAAAGGCAAATAATGTTCCATAATTTTCCAAGAAATTTTTTTTTTTTTTTTCATTTATTCAACCAAACTCTTGCACAAATTCTACCCTACGGTCGATTATTTTGTTAAATCGATTGCACATATTGAGACCTAAAGAACGGTATGAAATATCCAAGATTTCCACATTGTAATAAAAATAATGATAAGTGCAGGGTATAGGTGGTGTCCCGTATTTTTCAACTTATTTTTCATAGATAACCCTTCAGCGTTGATCGCTGTCCGTATACGGTAAAAACAATGTTAATTACCTTCACTATCATATTTCTTTTGTACTATCTGTGATGTTATTTCATTGAACAACTGGAAACAGACCCCCTAGAAATTTCCCTGACTTTCAATTTATCATTACTACCCTCTGGCTATTATTCCCGGACTACCCAAAACAATAATTGAAATTTCAATTTTAGCGAATTTTCGAAGAAAATTCAGCTACTAATTTCAATGACTTCAAAATTTTTTGGAAATCGGTTGCAGACCATTTTAAAAAGATTCCTGAAGTTTAACATTTTTTTTTCATATATGTATTTATATCTATATATTTATATGATTAGGTACCTATATATACATAAATATGATTGTGTCACTCCAGACAATATCTGACTATGGGATCAATTCAAAAAATCCAAAAAGAAAAACATTTAAAGGTCAATAATGACAATAGGAAGGATTAGTCGTTGGCCAGAATTTTCGGAGTTCTCGAAGGGGTCAACTTTTGAAAATGTGTGGTGAAAAAAACGTGTTTTTTGACGTTTTTAGTGTAGATTACTATCTTGAACGAAGGAACATAATAAGTACATTCGGAATCAGCGCAGAATATCCGATAAGAATCACCCACAAAATCGGTAAAATATTCCGTTGAAAATTCGCTCATCAACTCATGCCATGCTGCATGAATGTAACTTTAATAGGTACCTATTAGTAATATACCTATCTAGGATCTATCTAGAGACTAGGAGTAGGAGTCTATTGGGGAGTTACGAAACTCGATGAAAACTAAAATCGATTTCGTTGGTTTCGAATGGATCCATCTTGCAGAAGTCAGTAATGTTTGTCAGTTATCATTCCCTTAGCCGCTGATTACGAACAACTATAGTCTTCTCCGTCCTAAGTGAGGACTATGAATTCCTCCCTAAGTTAGACTCTATGTCAAGTGACTCATTTGGACCAGATAGTTGTTGTAGTCAGACAACCACAGTCGTTTAACAAATCAATAATTTTGAAACATTCAGCAGACACGTTTGTCACGTCTCGAGTTGTGCAGTGAAAGTTGAGAACTGGTATTGATTAGCCTCCAGCGAACCAGCTGCCGGGTCCGGGAACTTACCGGAACCGCTGAAACGTGGTGAATCTGCCGCCACGAACAAACTTACAACCAGTCATTTTAAGCGACCCAAATTCAATCAAACTAACACCAGCTCTAAGATAGATAGACCAAGATAAATAGACCAGATAGATAGATGTTTTATTGAACATTCATATATTTATTTTTGTAGCATATATTTATTTATAGCATTTTAGCAGTTATTATATTTATCCATACTATTCATATATGCATCATCCATGTGATGAGAGAGTTTCTGCGTGCACATTTTTGTGTAGTTTTATGTTGTACTATAGTTTTGGTGTTTAAGTATATATTTTACTCTGCAATAATTTGATTTTGTTTTCACTTTTGTTAGTGAGAAATACTTACCAGGTCTCTGGTTCTTCATGGGTGCTGACAGTGGTGCGTGATGGTCACACTCTAGGCTTACCTTCGAGCCCTGATGATGTGAATAAATTTCCCGAAAGCTCGGCGAAGAAGGTTGTTTTTCTGTGGACCCCATTCCCAATCAGTCCGACACACGTGTTCATCTGGGTCGATCTCCATAATCTCAAAATTCTGTCAGCGTTTGGTATATTATTTGTCCTGGGCAAAACTATAAACTACCTTGTGGTCCGAAATTATGAAATTTTCGGGGGTTGTGTGGGTAGACTCCAAGAAGAGCTTAGGGATTGCGCGATTTCTCACTATCAAGTGGCCCGATTTCGCTCTAATTTGGAGGATAATTTGTGAGTGGTTGGGGCTGTCTCCAAAATGATGAATTGGTTACTATAAATTTAATCGTGATTTGAACAGTAGTACGACCCTACCCAACTAAGAAAATTCAGTAAAAATCCACCTAAAAGACCCTCACCTACTGCCAATAACTAGGAGGTGCCAGCTGTTAGAAAGACCTGATCAATCCAAAACGATCTCTTGTAGAGCTGTAGTTTGTCAGTATTCTGGGGCTTATAGGGATCAGCTAGCATTCTTGGTCATATACCTACATATTTATGTTAGCTTGTTCACCATGCAATGCGCCAGACTATGCGATTGTTATGCTTCAGAACATTCTGTCGCACAGTCGTGAATATCAATCTCTGTCAACGAATATAAAATGGAATAATAAACGAACCCTTCTCGAGATCAACTGCCAACAAGATAGAACTTGATAAGAACGGGATGAATCTCACTAATAAAACTCAAGTTTGGTGTACAAAACCTCATTGAAGTATATTGTCAAATATTCCTTTAAGTTCTACTGCTACCTCGTAATGAGTTTTACTTCCAATATCAAAAGCATTTATCTATTAGAATTCATTATTTTCCACTCTGAAATATACATTAGTGCATTTCCTACCGGCAGGCGATGAAAATCCTTCAGCAGTTTGCACCTATTCGTATCATGTTTGAAGCAATATTGTTACAAAGACGATGTTTTTAAGCATTTTATTTTCAAGTACCTATTTAGTGTGTTACGTATTACTATCAAAGTACCTATTCAGTGTATTACTATCAAATCCAAAGATTATGCTAGCTTTGTATCCACATAACAAGCTTAACAGTTTTTCACGCTATCTTCACCCTTGATCATTGCAGTAAAAACTGAAAAAAGTAGTACGCCGTTGGAATGCTCAGAGCTGAGTTTTTCCTGTGTTTTTCTCTGTCAGCTATGTACTAAGTTTTGTAGACCTACGGGCATTATCCAAAACTGGAGAATTGCAATTTTTCAGAATACTTAGATTTACTTTAAAGCTGATTTCCGACTCAATTTCTGGTAGGAAATTATGTACTACCTACTTTCGAATAATATTCTGATAGGAAATCTAACGCTATTTTCAACCATGTCCTTATTGTGAAGGAAACCCTGAGTTGAGAAGCTATATTCTGTTATGATCTTCATCAACGCTCACCCTATGGTTTTATGATGGGTTCAATGCTTCTTTGTTTTTATACGGCGGTTTCATACATGAATACCTTAAGCGTGGATCAGTGATCCTGATAGGGAGATAAGCTGATTTATTAAGGTTGAATTTCCCGTAGAAATCGCCCATAAAACAATTTAGTTCTCCTAAATGCCGATTTTTGAGCACTTTCCGTGACACTGTGCTAAGTTACTATGGACCAAAATTAATGAAATTTCGTATACCAGCCCCTAGCTTGTTACGGACAGCCTTCTCTAAGGTGTAGAAAATAGGAGATACAATTTTGAAAATGCCATGGCTAAAAAAAACTTCAAACAGCATGGTACAGTTTTCCCCCCGATTTTCAGTATAACTCAATTTTTGCATCGAACGAGACCTCGCGGAGCACTGCAGGACCAACCGTTCGCCCCCTGCTAGCCCCAAGGGTTGAACAGATATAATGTAAAACGGACAGATACAATATTAAAGTTCCAGTCATGCAGCAGGAGTTGGTGAGCGAATTTTCAAAGAATAATATTAACCGATTTTTTGAGTGATTTTTATAGGAAATTTTACGCTGATTGGAAAGATGTATGATTGCGGTGGGTTAAGGTGTAAATTAACATCTTAAACCTAGGAACATAATGGTATATTTGGAATCAGCGTGAAATTTCCTACAAGAATCACCCACCAAATCGGTTGGAATCATTCTTCGAAAATTCGCTTATCAACCCATGCTTCATGAATGAAACTTTTTTCTTGATAATCGCGGATCTCGTTTCTTGCTATTTTCGTCGTCTTGACGTCATGACATATATTATACTATAATACGTTGTTCTCTAGGTTCTCAATCTCATTCAGCTACGCAATTGCAACGGGTGACGCGTGGACGATCCCAGCACAGATTATTTGCCAGTTATCTCCCAAAATTGACTGTTGACTTAGTTGGACGTTCTACAAGCTTCCTGTATGGAAATTCTTGTGTTCAGACGGGTTTTGATTGTACGACCAGGATGAGGGCCACTTATACGACGGGCTCACCAGGATAGGTAACTGTACGTCCCAATACACACACGTACGTACACATCCGATGTGAGTCAACTGTTTACACGCTCTCGCCAACTCAAACAAATCCAGCTAAACACACCCGAGGGTTTATGAATTTTCATGAGATGTCTCCCCCGATGCTCTTTTATAGCCTCTGCCGTTTTAATCTAGTTTTTACGACGAACCCGAAGGAATTCCGTGACAAAGTGTGTTACTCGTCATCTCTACACGTGTTTTCCGCGCTGCATATTAAGTCAATGACGAGGCTGGTTGAGCAAGAGGGAGAAAATACATTTTCTAGAGAGCGTAAGAGTAAAAAAGCAATCCTTGCTCCGAACACGAGTAAAGGAATGTGGAGTAAGAAAGTACTGTGTAAGCCTCGAATTCTTACATACGTAATCAACAATGTATTGTATTTTAACGAGTAATCAAAGAAAATTGCAGTGCGAATTGCTATTACAATGTGTCCAACATTTTTGGTAAGAAAATATTTAAAAATTTATGTTATATTGCGTTGCGGTCGAAACCCAAAATCAGCCAAAATTATTCCTGGCTAGAGAAAACTAGTTTACACTGAGGTTGTCGCTCTAAACTAGTTCTAACCACCATTGTTGGAGTAAAAACCCGAAATCGTGTAAAACAGAAAAGGCTATCATGATCTGCGGGGTAAGAGATCTTACGTTTCCATTCTTGTTTACTGTCTATAAATATGTAGTACTGTAAAAACGCAGAACAGTTCTTGTCTCAGGAACACAGGATGAACCAGTCAAAATTCGATGTGAATACATTATAATTTTGATCTTTCAAATTGAGATTCATTTGACGCCGCAGGCTCCTCCGCCTCACAGTGCTTGGGTGCCGTAAAAGCCTTTCCCAAAATATGACAATGTTTTGTGTGGTAGGTAAGTATTCGGGCCAAAATACTCATTTCAATACGTTATGTAGGGACATCCTGTAGATAGTTAGATACTTCTATTAATCAAAATTGATTAGCGATTCACATTCCTGTCTTCTTTATGAACAAAACGTTAGATTGAACCCAACCGCGTTAGACTTATTCATGTCAGAATAAGGTATTTTTCTTTCGTAAATAGGGTAAGTAGACACTACATACATGATAAATGAAACCGCACGCTCGATTTGACCAATGCACTCTAGTGAGGAAGTGTTCAACTTCGAGCTGCCCCCACTTTCTCGATCCGGTGAAACTACACTAATTTGACAAGACGAATATCTGGCTGGATGGCGGTACGCGGGGAGGTCTGGGGGAACACTACATAATGTAATATAATATATATTATATTCTAATGTATTATATTATATATATTTAATAAAATATATATTATATTATAATATATATAATCGACATACAGACATACACTACTTACCTATTGTTTGTACAAGTTTCGTTTACTCAAATGCTTGACATTTCAGAGAAAAATTATTCATTCGCCCATTCAGGAGCGTATTCCCAGTGAGTCGCCTAGCCTCGTTAAAAGCCTTCTCCTCCCCCTCCCCATTAAATCCTGTTGAATTAATTATGAATTATAGGACAGCCCTGAGCTCACATTTCTGGAGTCAGGAGGCCCCCTCTAAGCCACTCCCCTTGAATAATTGTCGCCCGAAGTCCCCCCACCCTGTATTTTTTTCTCCTTCCCCAAAAGCCGCCCAAATTTAAGGAAAAATTAGCATTTCAGAATAAGCCGCATCCTCCGGTGTCCCTCAGCCTTGATTTCTTCGTCAAGCTGAAAATGGTAATTTCCAAGCGTGGAAAAAAAGGGCTGAGCGAAGTTTAAAGCCCTTCACCTTAAGTACCGTTAGCTCAAAACTTGAAGTCTAATACTAAAACGCCATTCCATCAAGTAAAACTTCTATCTACTGAGTGGATAGAAATGCGCGTGAAAATAGGACGAATGATCGGAGTTGTGCGCGCATAGATCGAAAATTCTCATTTTTGACCTCAAATTCGGGTTCAGCGTTCTTAAAAACCCCCGTGAGCCACTTTTCAACTGAACATTACGTTTGTTTGAGCCAGAAAAGAGCTGGAAAGAGGCTCGTGACGTCATCGTTATCAACTTCAAAACTCTTGTATGCTAATAGGATACCCTTCATGTTGGACCATATTGGGAAGCTCTCGATGGGATCTATCATTTGGAAAGGGGAAAAAAAAACTTTGAGCACACCCCATTTCTGCCGTCTTTTACACAACTTCAGAATCGCATTGCACTGATAATTCAACTATTCCGTTCAACGCACGGGTTAACCTGCTATTGCCAAATACATTTGTACATCTATTATTATGATAAGTTCATTGCAACCCTGAGCTTTCCTGTCATTTTCTACAGTTTGCCACCTTTTGTTCAACGCTAAAATGTCGGGCAGGAACTATAATCCTTCGCTTTCAGTGCTCGAATTGGAGAGAGGCAGGGCTATTCTCCGTCTCGATTGATCGAATCACAAAGAGCTGAAAGAACACTATTTGCGGTTGACAAAAGTCGGCTACGGGAGCGGCCGTATCTGATCAAGGAAGCTAACAAAGTAAATAACGTTGCTTCCCCTGAAAGAGCCGTTTGAACTTGTGTTGATTACCGCTCCCATTTTGCTTCCCCAGCTTTGCCGGTATTCACCGCCTTATCCGCTTTACCTACTTTTTTCCTCCTACCTACGCCCCTTCGCATTCTCTTTTCATCTCCTACAGGCAGGAAAATAGATAGAATAAAGAGTAAACAGAGGGAAGTTTATCAGGCAGCGAAGGAAAAGTAGGTTATCCTAGCAGGTAAGGTGTGATGAGATGTGCGCGTGAACTCTTTTTTCTGAATATATCAAAATTGATAACCATATCATGGATATGTATTATCTACACGGTAGTTCAAGCGAAACGCTGCAAATCATTAGAAAACGGTTTATTATTATTGTCTATAGATCACTCATCTGCAAAGATCGTATTGGTATATAGTAAGTACCATCTATCTACCTACCGAAATTATACCACGAGGTTCACAATAATAACCTATTTTTTCTCGTGTTCATAATGAGTAACTACGTGTAAATAATAATAAATTATCTTGATGTGAAAAACATAAAAACTTCTAGTGGAAATATAATAAAAATAATTACGCCCAAGTACCTATTTGTTAAAGCTTATTATTCGTAGAACCGAGTTTTAATTTTCACTGCTCCTACCCGAAAGTGAAGTGAAAATTAGAGTCTGACCACTGCAGATGAAAAAACTTTTGCCGTGAAATGCGTTGGGCAGTCTGGCTGAAAACTCATTTTCAACTCGTCTTCAACTTTCAGTATTCCGACGCGAAGCTAGTTGGACAACTTTAATAAAAATGGATTATTTTATTTTTATCTCACATGTAGGTGGTTCAAGAGTTAGACTCGAGTGGGAGTAAACGTGAGGGTAGTGTATTATGAAAGCCAACTCTCTTCATTCTGTGAAGGAGAGGTTATAGCCATTAGGTTACCCATTTTAGCGAATTTTCGAAGAAAATGAAGCTGTTGCAATGGCTTCAAAATTTAATTAATGCAAATTTTTGAAAATGTTCTTCATGGAAATCCGTGTCAGACCATTCTAAAACGATTCCTGAAATTTAACACTTTTTTATATCTGTATATATAGGTATATATATGTATATTTATATGTTTATATGTTTATATATGTGTCATTCCAGACGATATCTGCCCGAGGGATCGAGATAAAAAATCCGAAACAATTTTAAAATGTCAATAATATCGAAAGAAAGGATGAGTTTTTGGAGTACTCCAAGGGGTCAAATTTTGAAAATCTAGAGTCGAAAATCGCATCGGATGGAGACCGCGTTAGCAGGAATTGGTGATACTTATTGTGAAAATTGAGTTTTACTATTGTTTGGGGGAGGAGGACTTTTGGACCGCATATCAACACTTTGCATGACACGTGAAATTTTCTAGTGTCTGGTGACACGTAGCCTTTTTTGGCCTATCACCGTAATCGATGCAAATTATGCTGTTCTGCATATCCAAAATGTAACTTTTTTCAATGTTCCTGTGGCTGTAAATGTAAGGGTAGTAGAAAACATTTCAACAGTGTTTCTTCCGACCAATATAACCAATTTCAACGTAATTATTAGAGAACAATTTTGGAAATTTCTTTTTTCTTCAATAAGTGAAACAAAATTTTCATTTCTTCGAATAAAAAAGCAGCCTTATTTCTTTGACTTATTTCTACATTAAAATAGATCTACAAAACATTTATACAAAATACATCTTGAAATTTACGGAGGCGCTCTGGGCTCTCCTGAGCTCCAGTGTTGCCAACGCAACCCCTTCCATTTCCCTCATGGACCAAAAAAGCCTACGTGTCATGCAAAGGGTTAAAAGGTCAGGGAAAAATCACTTTTGCGGTCTAGAATACCTGGAAAAGTCAGGGAATTTTGGTATTGTGTTTCCATAGCAACCCTGCACAGATTTCACCGTGTAATTTCACTCAGTTTGCAGCCACAAAACTTTTGACGGAACTTTCCGAGAATCGTTCATCTTTGTGTCGGGAGAGCATCATTCTTCGAGACGTTTGGGAGGCACGAGGCCTTACAGGAGCCCCACGTGTCAATGGTGAGCGTCCGACAAGAGCCTGGCTTTTGTCGCTCGCTTCCTTTCCCCTGTCCGGATGACAAATTGCAGTTGTTGCTTTATTCCCCGGAGAATGGATGGAAGAGGATCCTCTCATTTTTAGTCGGAACACGTCGACACTTGAGACAGAGCGGCCTTCGCGACGAAGATTTAACAGAGTGCCTTATATTTTTCATCGACGCTATTTAACACTTTCAGAGCTTAACTGACCTCGAGGTTACTGTGGCAGGCAGAATAGCGTACTAAGCACAGCGGGTCTTTGGTCGAAATGAGAAAAACTCCGAATAATAGCTCCATTTTCGACTCAGCTGATCTGGGAGCTCCATTTTCGACTCAGCTGATCTGCGAGCTCCACTTTCGACTCAGCTGATCTGGAAGCTCCATTTTCGACTCAGCTGATCTGCGAGCTCCACTTTCGACTCAGCTGATCTGGGAGCTTCATTTCCGACATCTTGCATACGAGTCTGTAAGCAAGCGAGACATTTTATATGTCTTTATTTTCATGTGCCAAAGCAAATACATAAAAACAATCACGCTCACCGCAGCTTGTCGGCCACGCACTCCGCAGTGGTTAACGTAATTTGGTTAGGTAAATCGAGAGCTATCCAACGAGTGGTGAACGACTTTTGTGCGATGATAACTGGCGAAGCTAAAGTTCCATAGCAACGAATCGGTTGTACGTGAAAATCATCAGACATTTTTCATAACGCTTTCTTCGTCACACTTTTTGAGTTATGTGCCATAGTAAAGACAGAAAATGTCAAAACTACTACAATCATAATAATATTTTGTTGTGCGAGTGCTGAACAGGGAACTTGCATGAGTAAGAATTTTGCATTTTGAACCTCAAATTCTGGTTCATTGTCCTTGAAAACCCCATGGTGCCAATTTTCAGCTTGAAATTACGACTAGTTTGACCACAAAACGGGTTGAAAGGGAGCACGTGACGTCATCTATGTTCCGAATAAGCTGGGAGCTGAGAGAACTGCCCCCGTCGGTTAATTACAAGACCCATTTTCGGTAAGTTTCAGTCGTCGGATACCCCTCATATAGCACCTTTTTGGAAAGCGCTCACTAAGATCTTTCAAATTACAAAATAAAAATAACCATTCGAGTTCTCAATCCTGAAAATAGCATTGGGTGAGGAGGAATGATGGGCAAAAAAACCCGAAAAATACCCGCTAAGTAGAGAATCACAAATTTATGGAAAGGAGAGGACCTGAAAGAACGCCAAATTGGTGTAGAACTCCACGGTTAAAAAAAAAAATTAATTTAAAAAATTTTTAACCCCCCTCAAAATTTGAGTTTTACGTTTCAAGATACGTCGAATAAAAAACGCTGCCAATTATTACACAACGGTTTATTATTTTCTGTATAGATCGCCCATCTACAAAGATCCTATTGACATAAATACCCACCTACCGCGAGGTTCACAATCATCTCTTGGGGACAATGAGTAGGTACCTTCTTGTAATTATTATTATCGGAGAGTTGTATCATTCATTCTTAATGGAATTCAGTAACTAAGGTAACAAACTTGGTTTGGTGGAATCGAAAGAAAGTTGCATTTGAAAAGCTGATATTTGAACGGAGATTTTGCCTACTCGGGAAGAATTGCGATTCACACTCGTGTTTCTGCTCTTTTTTCCGTTCAACCCTTAAGTCCTTACAGGGAGCGAACGGTTGGTCCTAAAACGCTCCGCAAGGTCTCACTCGGCGCTAAAAATATTGTTCTATTTTAAATCGATTGAAAAAATATACCTTCCTATTTGAAATTTTCGAGCTAGGGCGTTTTGACAATTTCATCCCCCATTTTCTAACCCTTAGAGAAGACTGACGGTAACGCCAAGCTTCGCGGCACAACTAGACCCCGAATGGGGCCGGTATACCAAATTTCATTCATTTCGGTCCATGGTGACTAAGGAAAGTGAAGACGGATGGATTTTTTTTTAATTCGATTTTTGGATTCTACGTATCTTGAAACGTAAAACCTCAAATTTTGAGGGGGGTTAAAAAATTTTTTTCGTGCTCGATTCCAAAGGTTCATTATTGAAAATAATAAACCAAAATACCAACCATGCAAGCTCGTGGGGATGTATCTCTGTTCCGAACAAGGACACTGTTACATTGGCCTTGACACAAAAGACTCAATAAGTCTCAGATTTCCAGAAAAGCCCCCACTTAACTACACTAACAGGGTTTCCGTTGGTTACACATTAATTTTACCCATTTTTCCCCTCTCATCTTATTCCCGCAGAAAAGCTATATCTTCAAAAAAAAAAAAAAAAAAAGATTGGACGTGCCATTAGGTCGGCCGAGTGATGAATGCCCACTTCCCCTCCACCCCTCCGCAACTCACAAGATAACTGCGTCATTAAGTTAAGGTACCACGCTTTTTCATTCATTCTAGGGCCCACCACCTCTGGCCGCCCCAAGTACTTACAGAATTAGCAGCCCCTTGATAACAATGAAATATGATTCATTCCCTAAACGCTACCATCATGAAAGTAATTACGCATAACGATGTCTACGACCTACAGACTTACATAGTACAGTGGATATTGTACAGTGTTCCTTTCAGCTAGAAAAACGATACTCTACGATCAGGTATTGCCTCACCGGTGGTCTTCGGAACTCGTGTGAACCGTTGGTATCATTATCTCTGGCATTATCCTTGCTAACGCCTCACAATAATAACTTCTTGACAGATTTGTTAAGTACCATTGGGTAATCATTACCTTGATTAATCATTTCCTACTTTTCCTATTACGGTTCTCTCATGCAAGTAGGTATTTTGAGAGTGATTCCAAATATATCATATGTTCCTATGTTAAGATGACAATTCACACCAAAAGGTAGGTTACTTTGGTGATGGCTGCATACTTTGTTCCAAAAACGTAAAAACATCAAACGTGACGTAATCGGTG
>JAEMON010000004.1:6032747-6044183 GCA_030264115.1 Lygus lineolaris | reverse complement strand
CAACTCTGGTAGGCCACCGCAAAAACATTATTCATGTTAGAACACCTTGACGATTTTATATAAAGGTAAATCAAAGGGAGCACAAGAGGTAGCTAGTCAAGATGCTGTAGAGAAGAGTGAGGAGAGTCGATTCTATATTGAGTTGATTGTCTCAAATCGAACATCGTCCAGTGTTGTAGATGTAGGTAGCTCCATGTAGATAGGTCTACGGATGTAGGTAGTGCCATGAAGGTAGGTCCAAAGAGAGTAGGTAGGAATGGATGGAAATATTGCACTCCCGACAGGTACCTAACTGTTATTCACTTTCAATATGAGAACAAAATTACGCTGTGATAAATAGTTATTCCACATTTCATCATGGGACACGCTTTAGCCATGATCTAACTACCCGAAAATGTCACAAAACTAGTGACACAAAAATGGTCACATTTTTAGCGACACCAAATATTTCTTCTGCTTTCCACGCACAACCAATCGTTTCTAGGGAGAAATACTCGTAACTGGTTCATTTTCCACCACACAATCAGCGTTCACCACTCGTAAATCTCCGAATTATCAAATATCACACCAAATCTCATCCTGCCAATTTTCTTCCCCTTCCACATCCTTCAGGGAACTACTGGTACTTAGGTACCAGGTTGTTTGTACGTAGGTACAAACAAATTTGGTTGGAGTTGTCAGTTTGTCATTGTGATAGATACCTTCACAACTTATAAAGCACGCTAGTAGAAGCATGTTCTATTTTTTGGTTTATTATTTTCAATAATGAGCCTTTGGAATCGAGCACGAGAAAAAAAATGTTTAACCCCCCTCAAAATTTGAGGTTTTACGTTTCAAGATACCTACGTAGAATCCAAAAATCGAATAAAATAAAAAATAATAAAAAGTTACCTTCAGTCTTCTCTAAGGGTTAGAAAATAGGGGGTGAAACTTTCAAAACGTCCTAGCTCGAAAATTTCAAATAGGAAGGTGTATTTTTTTCATCAATTTCGAATAGAACACAATTTTTAGCGTCGAATGAGACCTTGCGGAGCGTTTTAGGACCAACCGTTCGCTCCCTGTATGGCCTTATGGGTTGAACGAAAAAAAGGCAGAAACACGAGTGTGAATCGCAATTCTTCCCGAGTAGGCAAAATCTCCGTTCAAATATCAGCGGTTCAAATGCAACTTTCATTTGATTCCACCGAACCAATTTTGTTGTTTAATTTCAAAGGCTTCCTTAGTTACTGAATTTCATGAAGAATGAATGATACAACACTTCGATAATAATAATTACAAGAAGGTACCCACTCATTGTCGCCAAGAGATGATTGTGAACCTCGCGGTAGGTGGGTATTTTATGTCAATAGGATCTATGTAGATGGGCGATCTATAGAGAAAATAATAATAAAATAATAAACCGATAAATAATAAAATAATAATAAACCGTTGTGTAATAATTTGCAGCGTTTTAAATTTCAACCGGTAGGGCTGAAGATCACCAATCGGGGGTGCAGGGGGCTTTTATTCATTTTGTTATTATTTTTTATAAGGGGTCTTTTTGGTTCCTTACTATCAGTCCCCCTCCACTGTGACCTAAAAGATCTATTGTGGAACGCCCCTAGGCTACATTAGCCTAGTAAGAAGGGTTTATCAAAAACTTGTGGAGAAGGTCAGTATATGCCACATAAGAAACAATGTCAGGAGATAGGACGTCATTTCCTAGGATGTTATGTCTAATTCGACCAAATACATCACTGTAGCACATGATATGTTTGGCATCCTCCGTTTCTGTGTCACGACAGATGTCAGTTGTTGATTTGACAAATTTCCTCAAGTGGTATCGAAGGGGGCTGTGGTTCTTGGGGATGGTCACTATAGTTCAGTGGCTCTTTCTCTTGAGAGCGCCACAAATAATTTTGCCTGTCTTATGCCTGGGAGGTTTTGCCAGTATTTCACTCGCTCATTGTTCTCCCAATTTTTATCCACGTTCTGTTGGCAACTTTTAGTGGTTCCAAAGATTGGTTCTGGTCCTATGGGAATGGACTCTGAACCTCTCTTAGCGAGACGATCAGCAGCTTCGTTACCCTCATGACCCTCATGAACGGGGATCCAGGGAAGGGTGACTTGATTACTCTGAGCCACCAGCCTGAGGGTATTCAGGCATTCCAAGACCAACTTCGAACTTATAGTATAGGACGCAATAGCCTTCAGGGCAGCCTGACTGTCAGATAGGATGTAAATTCCGGCATTCTGAGATGCTTGTTCAACATTTCTTCAGCACACAGCTGAATAGCATGGATCTCTGCCTGGAAAATCGTGGCATTAGTCCCAAGAGACATCCAGGCAGGTTATAGGACCTTTAATGCCTTCCACACATAACTGATCCAACCGTGTACCACACAATAGAGCCCGGAGCAAATCTGGGCATCCCCCTTTTTATAAAGCACGCTGGTGGAAGTATGTTCCTTTTTTTACCGGTAGGGCTGAAGGGGTTTGCCCCCTGCCGAGGCACGGAGCGGCGATGTTTATTTATTTATTTCCCCCTCCATATTGAAGGTCTTGTTCAGCATTGTTTAACCACGGATTATAATCCTCTCGATTTCAGCTCACCGCCCTGTGCTTTTCATAATCTTAAACTACGTGCAACGCATTCAGTACTAATGTAAATGGCATACTCTTATATAATGTATTAATCATATTTCCAAATATGGGAGGTTCGTAGAAGTAAAATATACAGAGCGTCGAATAAGCAGTTTTCCCCTCCCAAGGTTTTGCATAAGTAATATAATAATTTCAGAGAATGTCCCGTACAAGAGCGATATCAAAAGAGTGGCATGCCCCAGTTAGTTGTCGAAATTTCATTAATTTCAAAAAGTTTCAAATAGAAGCTTTTCACCGCATTCAGTAAGTTAGATACGAAGAAGGAGAAACTCAACTAACTTCGAGAGTGGAACGACCATATTAATGTTGTAGTGGTTTGAAATACGCTCATGCATTTTATACAGTTTCCTAAGAATTGCTGGATGTAGTGCTTTATATGAGTATATTCTTGTTGTTACACTCACTTTTTGAACTCCGACTGAAGAACGGTGGTTATTCCTCATTTTATTCATTCCATAGGGAATATCATATGTTATGGAGTTCGGAAAAGTAGGTACCTATCTGGCAAATTATTTAGAGTGTTATTTGATGATATCACTCGTTAGACAAGTAAATTAAGATGAATTTGAATACAATAACATAATATAATAATGAAAGAATAAATGAAAATACACTGCCAAGGACAAGGCACAGAAGCTTCCTCGTGGCCTTCACAATATGTCACCACTAAATTTTAAGAAAACTAGAGATGACCTGTTCGCCATGCTCATGACTAGAGACGAGGTCGATTTGCTGAAATTCAAGCCCGTTTATTCATTCATTTATGCGTTGCGTTTTTAAGGCCAATATATTCCATCTATTCCAATATATTCTTTTCAGGGGTGAAAACATTCACTTTTTTTATCATAATGAAAATAATTGTTTTGTTGTCTCTGAGCCTGTTTTCCTGATATTGCCCCGCCCCCCCACAAAAAGGAAGATTCTCCGATTTGAGGGAAATTACACTACAGGACCCGTTTTGACATCTACATCAACTTAAAAATACAAGTGAAACCCGCTTCATCTGATAGGAAATTTATCGCTCTTTCCAACGGTATCCTTAAATTTGAATTTATATGGGAAATTAAGGGAGTTACAGCTGTTTTAATGACATAAAGTCGAACCTACGAAAAAAAATCTTAAAAGTTAAAGAACTCACAAAATTAAGGGGTTAAAAAAAACTCTAGGAGACATTTTTTGTTGGAAATTACTTGAAGAACTTATATCCGAAGGGTCTGTATAAGCAACTGATACACCCTGTATATTGTTACGTTCAAACACGTATAATTTTATTTACAATCTCAACCACGCCAAAACCAGACAGTTAGAACTTATTTTCGACGAGTTTTAGTAAAATATCAAAACATGCGCCTCGTCAAGTTTCATCAAAACAGACTTGAAACGTGGAGCTTCGACTACTTAGGAACCCAGAATTTGATCATGGCATTTGACAGGCATGATTTAGATGGTACCAGGGGTCTGAAGGATATTCAGACCAGCTATCCTTAGTTAAACAGGAAGCTTCCAGCAGTCCTTCAAAAACAATTTCTCGACGATTTTTTTTTTCTTTCTTTCCTTGAAAATATCCAAATATTTGAAAAATATTCCAAAGCTATCCAAATATTTGAGAAATATTCCGAAACCTTAATAATGATTTTTGGTCCCAAATATGCAAAAATATGTGATTAAATTGGGAGCTTAGCCTACCCACACAATCTCTGAAAATTTCATTGGAATCGGATCAAAATTGTGGAAGTTATGGCTGTGGCAAGGAAATGCCACGGACAGACAGAATGACTCGGAACCAAAATTGTTTAGAAAGCTCTGAAACGAAAAATGTGAGTGGAAATTTTGATTTTGGTGCACAAACATTTTTTTCATTTCGGAAGTGAAAACAAAGCTCCCGCTGCCTTGGGGACTCTGAAGCAAAAAAATGTGTTTCAAAAATTTGTCAGGTTGATTTCAGCCTCCTCTGTCGTATTGTGGAATGAAGAAGACAATTCTGAATTCTACTTCGCTGCATCATCTTTTAGTAGTGCTTCCACTATGTACACCCCGCGAGGGTCAAGAGTCTGCTGTGTAACATGAATGAGTATAACGATGTGAATCGGGGGTAACTGTTCCGTTTTGGAGGTACGAACTATTTCTTTTTGTCGCTGTTTCAGTTACTCTTGGGGGTGGACTTTTATCGGGATTGAATGTATTGGTTCCATCGAGATCAATGTTATTGAAGCCTTATTAAACGCTCAATCCTACTCGCAAATCTCGATGATTGATTCGGGTTCCAGCCCTGACCGTGTCTTGGCGCTGAGTGTGGTGTGGGCGGAGTGCCGCGGCGTTACGAGACCTAGGTATCACAGCAGGAGAAATCTGTGGAGTCACCACTCGGGTCTTGATCGCCGCATGCCTGAATTGGTGGTATTTTCAACGGCGCACTTCCCTTCATCCTCTCCATACTACACACCCCAAATACAGTGTTTTTTGTGAACATTCCAAAATAAATGGTACCTATATATTCGAAATCAGCCCGAAATTCCCTATACGTAAGAAAACCTACCCCAGAAAATATTTTAAAAATTCCATAGTTCGAAAATCGGTTAGAATGACTCTTGAAAAGTTCGCTCATTATCCCATGCTGCATGACTGGAACTTTTTTGATGTTTCAGTTGGCTGTGAACGTGTATTGGTTACATCGAGATCTAAGTTCTTGTTGTCCTCTCAAACTCTCAATCCTATTTTTATATCGATGATTTGGCGTTCAATGTTTTGTTCGGTTTGTTAGGCATTGTTGAGAGATGCCGGCAATATTCTAGAGATGAGTGAGGACGTTCAGGCTACTTGAATTGGCCCGTAACTTAGAGTGGGGATGGATGAACACATAATGATTATCTCTGAGCTAAACAGTTAAAGGTGGCTTCGAAGCCAACCAGAACATATTTCCTATTTTGTTACAAGTAAAAGTAGGAAGTAGGAAGTATGTGACGAAGTCTGATACTTCAGGGCTATTGCGAGCTTAATTAAAAGATTTTGAGTGGCCATAGTCCTACTGACGACAATTATGTTCTCCTCCATTCGTACATGAAATTTTGAGCTGATTCCGAATTATACCATATTTATGTTTATACCTACTTTGAACGCCTAAAACAGCTAATTACCCACCATATCTTTCAAAATCCTTGTTCCCATTTTTTCAATGAGAATTTATCCATCACTATAATCACCCTCACTCAGGGTTGGTACATACTCCTTATTAGGTATGACATGAATATTGATGTCCATCGTAACAGCATATAACTCGTTCATTTTTCAAGGCTCAACTTATTGTACTTAGAATGGTACCCACACATTCACACGTTTCGCAACCAAACAATGAATCCGAAGGTCATCAAAACTGTTTCCCCGAACTTGAATAATAAAAGAAGATGAATATCCGACGAGAGATAAATAAAGAGAACGAAAGAAGTTAGTTTAGAAAAGTTTCGATGGAACGGAAAAAAGTTCGAGAGGGCTTTCGAGAAAGAACAATTCAAAAGGACGGCGGCACACAAGAAGAAAACAAGGCAAGAATACTAGTTAGGAGGATGAACGGAACTGAGTGGTGAGAGATTAGAATGGGATCTTGGACTCTTCCATCTTCCTCGTTCTACCTAACATTGGAGATGAATTTTTCATTCTTTTTTCCGGTTCTGAGACTATCTCGAAATTGTTTTGGTTCCGAGTCCATCAAAGGCGAAGGAGGATTTATTTTCACTTTCGGGATGTGAAAAAATTCGAAACTTCAAAATTCAAAACTTTTAAATTTTACATTTTAGATCTTTCTGAACAAATGTCCGATGCGTCTCTCATCGAGTCCTCCCCACACGAATACTTCGACAGTTTTCACCCGATTAGTTGGAATTTCCGTAAATTGTGCGGGTTGGGCCCTGGACGATCCCCTTCGCTGACCTATAAAGGAAGAACGCCTCAACCTGAAAATTGTCGAAAATGGTCGTTTTACATAGGTGGGGCACCTAATTTCAATATTGTCTGACGATCTAGCCCAATATTCAAAATTTGGGGTTGAAATTTTGAGGGGTGTAAGTAATTTGAAGTTATTGATCGATGATGAGAGTACGCAGCAACTGCGTGGTTTTTTGAGAGAACACCTTCAAAGCCATAAATTGATTGGAAAAGCTCTTATTTGGTCGATTTTCTTAGCCATCGATCTAATTACATATTATGATTCGCAATGTCCTACCGAAAAATGGGGTTGCGGGAATACTCCGGAGCGAACCTAAGGGGAGGTTATATCAAACAACTTGGATTTCTGACAAATCAATTTTTTTTTTTAAGTTGAGGCGTTCTTCAGAGCAGTATGAGGCTGGGTACTTGAATAAGAGCACTGGGATTCACAGAGCACATTTTTTTCCTGCTTTCGATTCGGGCACTGAATCTATTTTGATATCAGCCTCAAACCAGGTAAGTCTGGAAGATCGAGAGAGATTATAATCTGACCCAGAACTAGCTGATCACAGTGAGGTCACCCTCATGCAAATCCGTCCAGCCGTTCAGCCCTGATTTCGCCACGTACACACACACATTCAAATGCACAAATAACATAATTGTATTATAAGATGATGTGCTGTTCCTTTCTTCAGCCGATTCCCCTTAGTGTACTCACTGATTCTTTTCAATAAATTACTCTATGTTATAAATATCATCAACATTAGGCTAGTACTAAGCCAGTAGAGGAAATGAATGCCTCCTTTTCTTCATGTTTCTCACTGTACCGATGCATAAGCCTCAGAAAATTATTTATAATATAGTGAGTTTATAAACTCCTACTTAATCAAGTAAGCAATATGTATTTTGAACCTCAAAAGCTGATTCAGTGCCCTTGAAAAACCCACAGTGCCAATTTTCAGCGAGCAATTATGAGTGGTTGGACCAGAAATCGGGTTGATAGGAACGCTTGACGTCTTTTAGGTTAAAATACAAGACCCGTTTTCGGTAAGTTTCAATCGTCGGATACCCCTCCCATAGCACCATTTTGGAAAGCCCTCACTAACTTCATTCAAATTACAAAAAAAACCTTCCAAGTTCTCCAATATTTTCTCTCTTCAGATCTCGCAGCAATTGAAGGTATGAGCATAGACTTGAGTTTAGTTGCTTGCTGACAATTAAAAAGAATAAAATGAGCAAAAATAGTACAAGGCAATCATGAAGAAGGTAATGAATAATCTGTGATGTCTCTGTCTACTATTGTGAGGAATTATCGTGGAATCATGATGCTATGATAATGTATGAACACAACCTGCAGTGATTACCAGGACCGCCCCTTATTAACTAAGTGGCATAGGCTGAAGAAAATGGAATGATGACCAACTGTATTCGATTACTCCAACAGATTCTACAATGAACTGGAACGTTTCAGACAGAATGAAGGAAGTTTCAGACCAGCGCAGTGTTAGATGCAAGGGTAGGTATAATTCAAGGAGGAAACGCGAGACAAGAGGAATGTAGAAGGCGGTTCCTTAATATGAACAGCGCATACGAGGATGTCGACACAAATCATGGAAGTACAATATCTTTGCCGACATATATCATCCCCAAGTGTCCAGTTCAGGATTGGCAGGCCCAAACGGCCCTGGAGCCGGCGGCCACCAATATCGAAGGGTTCCCCACCTGCTAGTATACGAGATTGGCGTAGGCTATCCGACAAACGCGTGTGGTCTCGCATGTTCTCAATAAAGGTCCCTCCGAAGTTTATCGTCTTATTCCTGGAAGATATCGAAGTCCTATAAGATGTTATCGGCACAACGTCGTATTGAGCCAGCGTTTCGAGACAGAACGAAATTCCGTGAGAACTGGGATGGGGAAAATAGTACCGCTAATTCGTTTTCCGTTCGTTCCGCTAATCGTTTCATGAGATACTTCTGTCAACTTTGCTGCCTTTACCACGACAGTTTTTGAAAAACATGGCCTGTGCGCATGGTTATATTATTTTACTCTTCCAAATGATGTAACTTAGTGAGAGCTTTCCAAAAAGTTGCGACAAGAGGGGTATCCTACGAGCTGAAAAGAGTCTCGAGATTAACAATATGACTCACCGACACCCCCCCCCCCCCCCCCCCCCCCCCCCCCCACCCTCCCGACAGTCTTATATCACGTCTTTCTTTTCAGATATTTTCTGGCTCTTCCTGACGGATATTTGAGCTGAAAATTGGCACATGGGGATTCAGTTTGTTTTGTTTGTTTGTAACGGTTACTGCTGCTGCAGCTATTTCCTTGAGGTTCTTTGCAAATATTGAAGGGAAATTTCCTAGCCCGATTATGAGCTATGAAAGATGTGGTATAAGTACAGTAGAACCTCTCAATAGCGAATGACTACGGGACCAGGGAAAATATTCGTTATCGAGAGGTTTTCGCTACTGGGAGGGCCCTCTTGATGGCGAATTATTAGTGTTTTCGCTATCGAAAGGTTTCAGAATGAAAAGCTACCAGAAAGAGGTAGATTCGTCCTCTTGCAGATAGCATGGCTTCCCGAGTAGCGAGTAGGCCAAATCCCCATACAAAGATCAGCTGATAAAATTATAACATATATACAGAAGATAGTAAACCTTTGTGTAATAATTTGCAGCGTTTTTGTAATCGGTGTTGATCGTAATGTTTCTTGGAATAACGTCGAAACCTTACTGAAACATCTCATAATGATGAAACTGAGGCGAATGATTTAGAATTATCATTATGTAACTTGAACAGCCCTTGGTTACAAATCTCAAACCGAATAGGAGAGGGTTCAAAACAACAAACAGATTTGCTTTTCTGATACAATACACGTCTGTTGGTGTACCCGCCTCAGGCTATCGAGAGGTCGACGTGTGGATTTCGTGGGTGCGGGGGACCGTCCTCCGGTGTTAGCAAGTCTTATTGAGAAGTTTCGCTATCAAGAGGCCTTTAACGTTGATTTTCCTATACCTGTGGATGCGACCGTAAACAAACCTCGTTACTTGGATTTTTTCTATATCGAGAGGGCCTTTTTCTATACCTGTGATTGGGACTGTAAACAGACCTCGTTACCTGGAGTTTTTGTAATCAAGAGGGCCTTTTCCTATACCAGGGGTTTCGACCGTAAACAAACCTCGTTACCTGGAGGTTTTTGCTATCGAGAGGGCCTTTTCCTATACCTGTGGTCGCAACTGTAAACAAACCTCGTTACCTGAAGATTTTCGCTATCGAGAGATGTTCGCTAAGGGAGGTTTTACTGTACTCTCTTCCTTCATCGTGAAATCGGCCTTCCTTGGAATCGTTGATTGAGTTAAAACGTTCATTAATGAGGAAACATCGTTCATGAATTGCGTCGATTGGAACGTAATTGAATCCAGCGAATAGAACTTTGAGTGTTGATTTTAATGTTAGGGACCAAATCGAAACATCTATTAAAGGAAAAACCAACAAAATCCATGTACCTTGTTTGCTTCGAATAAAGAAATACCAGAATCACCTCTGAAAACACCTTTCGGATAAAGGAAGTGAACTAAAACAAGGGAAGACATTCGGAAGTGGAGGGCGCTCGAGGGAAAAGAAGAACCAAGCAGGATGGGTAAATAATTAGCCCGCAAGGACGATAAATCAGGCGAGTGCCGAACTCAGAGGGAATCCCGTGCCAAATTTTACAGTTTTCTCCTTCTGCTATAGATCAACCTGAGGCTTTTACTTCTGTTTACCTCACGGTATAATGCAGGGTGGAAGATTTATGTTGATTTGTTTCCGAGCCTGGCTAACCATGATTGTCCAGCGATGAACGGTAGGTAGCTTATTACGAACCAGTGCCGGCTCTTGTCGGGTCAATGGTGGGAAACCGACAGGAAACCAAAGGATCGTGGAATACATGATATTATACATAGGTATGTATATAATATTGGCAATATTACTAGGATATTCACTTACTGTTCGGTTTTTTCGAAGTTTTCAGGGATTTCGCCACTTGGCCAATAATGAGGAATTATCATCAATTTTTTTTAAATTCGTTTTTAATTTTGTTACAACTTTTGTATTTTTATATTATCTGGAAAATAATATTTTGGAATCATACTGGTAGAGTTCCTATACCAAGTAACTAAAATCAGCGTTAAAAAACAAGAAAATATCATTTTTGGGGGTTTGTACGGGTAAGGAAAGTAGTGTAAAGCTTCAACTCAATACTGCAGCACTGTTTTCACAGATTATTTCTTCTACTAACGATGGACAAATTGGAACACACGGCTGAGGAATAATAATCCTCAAATTCCATTTTTCATGTACAGTCTGTATATGGCTCTGTGAAATGGTAAATAATTCATTAACCCATGGCCTGCGGCTGCTGTACGTAGTTGAAGGTATGAACTCTGAGAAAATAATTTGCATTGCAGAAAATAATAGGTTTTTGTGGGGAAAAAACTAGACTCGTCCCGCACTTAGATGATGTGAAAAAACGTGTTAAGAAGTTGTTAAGAACTTACTAGGATAGCCAAAACTTGAAAAATAAATGACATGAAATAATTTATAAATGACATAAAATGGCCATTATGGTCGGATAAGTGACATGAACCACTATAAATAAATGAAATAAGTCGCAATAATAAATGAAAAAGTTACATTCATGCAGCATGAGTTGATGAGCGAATTTTCAAAGAATAATTTTAACCGATTTTGTGGGTGATTCTTATAGGAAATTTCACGCTGATTCCGAATATACCATAATGTTCCTATGTTTACGACGGTAATCCACACCAAAAAACACGTTTTTTAGCTATTTTTGACTTTAAATTTTCAAAATTTGGCCCCTTGGAGTAC
>JAEMON010000004.1:5946836-5964883 GCA_030264115.1 Lygus lineolaris | reverse complement strand
CATCAATTTCTCGCGACCTAATGGTCCGATTCCGCTCGAATTAGGAGGAAAGTTGAGCATAGGAGATTCTATAATGCCCTATGAGTTTCATCAAGATCGGATCAGTGGTGCATCCTGCACTTTTCCCACTGTTGACTAGCGCACTTACCCCAACTCCTCAATTTTTGGGGGTAGGGCCTAATTCAGGTAAAATGAAGTAAATGAATTAAATCCACATTTCATTCTAAAACCGCAACATTTAAAGTACTAAGTTTAATGTTTCAAAATTAATTAAATGAGGTGGATGAATTTGGATTCTCTTACTTCCCTCCAGCTTGGCTTGCCAGACTAAACCACATGGTCATTTTGAAACCTCCCCTCTACCAAAGTGATCTGCACTGGAGCGCGCCTATAGTTCCCAGGGTTTGATGGTAATGTAGTTGGAAACAAACCGCAGAGATGACAGCTCTGTGATTCAAGCCTGACAGGGCAAAAGGGGACTACTTTTCAGTTAACCCGAAAACGCAGTAACCGCACCTTACCTTACCTATTATAGTTTTGCCTGGAACAAGGAAATGACCATTGACAGTCCGACAGACACGAAACCCAAATTGTTTAAAAAGCTTTGAAACGCAATAAGAATCTAGAAAGTTTGATTTTCGGGGACAAATTAAAACTAAATTCCTTGCAAGAATACATAGCTTCCTTCTGTAGTAAGGAGGCAGAAATCACAATGGATTGAGAAGAGTGGATTGAGAGAAGAAACTTGGAACACTTCTATTAGGATTCACACAAGCTTGTCGCCCTGCCTTTCACAAACCTTAATGATATATAGGGTCTGTTCCAACTTGCGGCGGTTCAGGTAATATTCCAATAGTTTAGTTGCGCAGAACCCTCTACGCTCATTCTCATCATCAAGAGTGTGCGCAGGAGGCTATTAAAATTATATTACCTACACTGCTGCTAGTTGAATAGACGTGATATGATAGAAAAGTACGTCAACTCCCAAGATAAAGTTACCAGCAGCAGAAGTCACGTGAACATCACAATACCCGTTCGAAGAGGAGATGAGAATTGTGGAAATTGAGGAGGAAGGTGTACCAACTGCGGCAGGTTTCCAACTCGGGCGTTGAGGGAGATCCCAGTGAATATTTGGAGAGACAATTTATACACCTGGGAGAGCCGGGATTTACGAACCACCTTCCCCACGCACAGTCGACCCAGCGGGAGACCGACTTTTTCCTCCTGCGGTGTTTAATGAGGGTTTGGGAGCTGTAGGTTCTGTTTTGCAGAACCCTTTCCTATAGTAACTAAGGTGAGAGAAAAAATCAAGGTGCCCTTTTTGATAGGTGACAGAACGAAAAGCTGACGTAAAAATTTAATTTAACAACGGTTTTTTTCTTTTTGCTACCGAAGGTCCGGAATCCTTAGGCTCGTGCTGGCAGTCGATCAAGTTTTGTCCTCCAAATTCAGTTGTTAAGTTTCTCCATTTATAGAAAAGATACATACAGTGATATCACCATTCATAGCACTTCAAATCACCCCTTTGGTTCACAAACATGTCGCTTTCCATAGCGTGATGAACATAGCACTATCTATACCTATGAATGAACAAAATTTATCAAAAGAAAAATCTATTATTAAAAAGTAGCAGCGGGTGAAGGATATGTTGGGGAATTTATTGACTACATTTGGAATAAAGTTCTTGGGAAAAAGTTCCATTCATGCAGCATGAGTTGATGAGCGAGTTTTCAAAGATTCGTTTTGACCGATTTTGTGGGTGATTCTTATAGGAAATTTGTATAATTTCTATTTCCAGCTGATTCCGAATATGCCATATATGTTCCTATGTTTAAGATGGTGATTAGGATCAGAAATCTCAAACAACAGATTTTTTTAAAAAATTGGACCCCTTGGAGTACTCATTGCAAAAGCTGAATTTTCTTCGGAAAATCGCTTAAAGAGTAGGGATGGGGTGTCAAATTTGTTTAGAGAAGTTGTCTGGGGAGGATGGATGGATGGATGGGTATGGATGGTTTTTATGAGGAAATTTCCGATAAAATTCGTAAAAGTCTATCATCTAGAGCTTTTGAAGTGGGTTTCGAATATGAAATAATAATCTTAAAAACGCTGCACATTATTACACAACGGTTTATTATTTCCTGTATAGATCGCCCATCTACAAAGATCCTATTGACATACAATACCCACCTACTGCGAGGTTCACAATCAGTGAACTGCATTATTGGAGAGTTGTATCATTCATTCTGAATGAAATTCAGTAACTAAGGAAGCTTCTGAAAGTAAACAACAAACTTGGTTCGGTGGAATCGAAAGAAAGTTGCATTTGAACAGCTGATATTTGAACGGAGATTTTGCCTACACGGGAAGAATTGCGATTCACACTCGTGTTTCTGCTCTTTTTTTCGTTCTAAGTCCTTACAGAGAGCGAACGGTTGGTCCTAAAACGCTTCGCAAGGTCTCATTCGACGCTAAAAATTGTGTTCAATTTTAAATCGATGGAAAAAATATACCTTCCTATTTGAAATTTTCAAGCTAGGGCGTTTTGAAAATTTTCGATCTAGGGCGTTTTGAGAATTTCATCCCCTATTGAGTATTGTGGTCAAAATGGTAGGTAATTTAGGGAAAGAATTGGAGAACATCAAACAGATTTCAGGGATAACGAGGGTGATTCTGCTTCTGCAGGTTATTTGAGTGAATCCATTCATAACTTTAGTTTTGATCTGACAAATAGACAGTTTGTAGAATTTCTTCATTTTTGCCAATGGGAGGCATGTTGAATGTACTCAAAATAATTAAAAGTGATAGGTCTGGTAAATGTCTGAGTGAGGGAATTAAATACGACCTAGAGTATTTAACCATTAATGGGTTTATTCCTGCAATTGGTTGATTTTTCCCCTTCTCATAATGTTACCCTCACCACTGTTTGAGCCCCCCCCCCCCCCCCCCCCCCCCCCCCCCCCCCCCTCCCCCCTTCACTATGTCTGCCCATGATTGGCATTGGTTATTCCTCCCGGCCCCTTCCAATTCTCTCAGCCAAGAGGATTCAAGTTCCCTTCCAACCCTTTCACTTTGCCTGCACGTGATTGGGTATGGGTATTCCTCTCAGCCCCTTCACTTTTCTCGATATATAAATGAGCTGTGCTGAAAGGTGAAGTTCGCATTTGGGCAACCCGGTCCCGCTGCTCAGTCTCAAGATAACGCGGAATGACGAGTCGGTCCAGTTGAAACATGAAAGGTATAATATATGATAATGAATAAAATTAGGAGTTAATAATTATTAAATTATTGGAATAAATAAATGTACTAATACTAATAAATTACAATGCGAAATATATGCCAAATGAAACCCTGCGAACGAGGTACGCACCTATATATCGTGAACTGAATTTCAATAATTAATTTAATTTTAAATATCAGTTTCCTAACCTTAACTAATTTTTAAACAATTTTTAATGAAATGAAATAAATAATGAAATGAAAATTTTCAATTTATTCCAAGTTGTAACTCCAAGGGCAAGGAATGCAAAAAAACAAAGATGGATTGCTGACCTAATTTCCCAACATAGGCAGCAGCTTATTACTTCTTTCTTACACCTACGTCAAGAGGACATCCGTAAAATACCGTCCGTATGAAGAACAGTTATTTATCCGAGTTTTTGATTGGACCGACTTGGTCTTTCGCTAGTGGGACCGTGTCGGTATGCCGGACCGGGTTGTTCATTTTGTAGCGGGCCCGGATTGGTATGGGTCCGGACCGAGTTGGTCATCCCCCCCATTGCACAATCCATGAAAATTTCATCAGAATCAGATCATACGTTTCTGCTATTCTGCTAACCCATTCTGGCATGATGTGTTTGGAAAGGTCTAAGAAATGATTTAGTACCTACATTAATAGTTCCAGTGGCTTCATTTTCGGTGAATGCAGATAGCTCGCCTTCGTAGGTGGAATCTGTAACCAGATAAAGGCCCGATAAAGCACCGAACGTTCAGGACTAACCAAGACGGCCTGCATGGGAGCTTGTGTTAGAGTCAATCCCGATTGGAGGGCTGTTGGTCGATCGTGACCACCTTAAAATAATTACAGTGGTTTTGACGAGTAAATTAAAGTTTCGTTCTTTGGACCTCAAAAATATTTCTGCAAAATTACAGGTTTCAATGTGGAGCAGATGTTTCCGAGAGACAGAAACTAATAAAACCCAGCTAGGATGGAAACTTTACAACAAAGTACCTACGTTGGAGTTTTCCTTTGCGGAGGTTGGGACAGAGCTGAAAGACAAGAGAAACCCAAAGAACTGGAAATTAAAGGTAGAGCAAAAATGAAAAGAAAAAAAAAAAAAAAAAAAAGGCCTAGGCTAGTCTCCACGTAGGTACGACCATTCAGGGGCGCCACCGAGCTGTTCACGCGGGTTTGAAATGAGAAGGTTCTCGTTTAATCTTCCTTCTCGCGGTTCGCAAGCTGCTCGTACGACTGCAGCGCTTTCCCCCTCGCCCGCGACTCCCTCCAGTAATTATCTCTAAAAGGTCTCTAGAAAAGTTTTCCACATCTGGATTACATACTTTCCGACCCTTGGATTATGCGAAGGTGTGAGGCTTGGAGACGGGGATGAATAAAGAGAAACCGGGCTTTTGTTGTTTTATCTTTGAATGGATGAAACGCGGGTGGAAAAGAAGCGAAGCCATCTTCAATCTAGTCTACTAGCGTCTCGTTGATGAATTGCGTGCGAGTTATTGTGGAATCTGGAGTTTAGAAATCACTTCCGCTCATAGGGTGGCTGTACGTATCTACTTGCTTAAGGCGAAATGTCCCTCATTTTAGTGAGCAATGTTTTCGATAGATTGCAGAATTTCATATTGCTCGTCAAAGATAATATTCCTCAGATATTATTCTTATATCTCCGAATGTTCCGAGTGGTTGGGTAGGCATCTTCTACGGATTCGGACCCTCAGTGAGTAGTTGTTTCACCATTTCCAATCCATCACAATGGGGAAACGTATGGCAACGTCGCTTTTGGCCTACTAATAGAGATTAAGGAGTGTCTATTAATTCGTAGTTCCAACAGGCCGATCGAACTATTAATCCGATTTTGAATCTGGAAATTGATTTGGATTCTGCTAGCAAAACTCTATGTCATGGATACCTTACATTTCAAAAACTGTTCAAATTCGAGCAAAAAAATTTTGCGCACCATGGAAGGCGATTTTGAAAAATCGAAACTGAATGTACAAACCTAAGTTTGATGATACCATTCACAAAAAGCTTTGCAGGATGAAAATCGGTCCACCCGTTCAAGAGAAAATCGGAAAATTATTTTCGTTAATTTTGAAGCGCGACGTGGTGGCAGCTTTTGGAACTAAACGCGGGACATTTCGCCTTAATAATACATGCCCAGAATGTTCCCAAGGAATGCGGGTAGTGCCAAAACAACATAAATCCGTCTCTAGACCTCACTAGAGGGTATATACGAGAAGGTACTACTATACCTTGGGATTGAGCACTGTAGGAAGGAGCTTTCCTCTTCTTTCACACCAGTGGAAAATCCGAATTGATCAACTCCTCTCGATTTTGGGAAAACACTTCTTCTTCTGTCATAGGCGAAGGGACTATCTCACCCCTAAGTCAGGAGGGATTCCTGCAGGGCACGCGATTCCGCGAGGTACCTCATCCATTTCAGGGAAGAATTCTTCTCCTCGAGTCAGAGGTGGCTTTTCTTTACATGAAAGTCAATCACCTCGCTATCTCCCTATGGGAGCTACTGGCTTTGCTTTTCAGGAAAGTCAGTCATCTTGCTTTTAGTAAGATTTACCTTTTCAGTCGCTCTAACGGACCGGTCTTTTCTTTTAAGAAATTCCGTATACAAAGACTGTTTCCCACAGAAATTCTACGACCTACCCTCTTTTTAAGCGGCTCGGAACCGGATTGTCAATACTCAAGACTTTCCCCCTTAGTCGTCGTTGAGAAATCGTTCTTTCAATTTTTAGGTTGAATGTAATTTTGTACCGGTAAATTTCTCTCTGGTTTTAAGTGCACTTATTGAAAGTTGTCTTGCAATTTTCCTTTCAATTTTAAGGTTAAAGTTAATTTTACCAGTTTGAGCTAAGATCTGTTTATCTGGGCTTGATCTCCCCAGTTGTTGCCGAAGATAGAAAAATATATTTTATGCTGACATTCCTTTCCGAATACTTTGATATTTAATATTTTTAAAATTTCCCTTATAAGTATTTTGGTCCTATCTCCTGCCAGTTTGATTCGGTTTCTGATAATTCTCTCTCAAGATTCGAATGTACGGAATAGGAGGTTAGGACTAGGGGGCAATGCGGGATCCCGCAATCCCGTGGTGTTTTTCCAATCTTGAAAATGCGGGATCCCCAACGCGGGATAAGAAAGCCTGCACACTTTCATCACGTTCTCATTGCCAGTGATTCTCATTCTGTGGCGGCAGGAACGATAATCTATTGAAAAAACTGGGCCCAAGAACGAAAGTCCCTTGCCGCTGCTTCGAAGTTAGAAGAAAAGTTGATAGTCTTCTTCCATAGTTGTAATGTTAATCTGTCTATATAACACCACTCTATTCTATCAATTCAACAATACTGAATAGTTTACGTTTATATTCAATTTAGATTGAACATTGCGAATGATTTCTATATGTCTGTGAGACAGCCGGACGGATCAATATCATTCATAATGATCGTGAGCAGGCAATTCATTGGAATTTGTCCGACCCCCCGACACGAAATATTTTCTGATGCGTTTCACGTACAACCAATCGTTAGGTATAGTTTAATATAACTTCCTTATTTTACACCCCAGATAAATCGTTCACCACTCATTGGAATGCAATCAATTTATTACATATCACGCCCCATCGGATGCTGCCAATTGCTGCCTCCGTAACCCACCTGAGAACTATTGGTACTTAGGTGTATACCTACAAACAAAGTTGGTGGGAGTTTTCAGTTTGGCATTGTGATAGGTACCTTCACAAATCACAATATATGAAGCAGGATCATAGTTGAAGCAAGTTCCATGTTAATCTGCCTATTAAAAACAATGTGTTGTAACAATTCAACTATAGTGATATATTTTATGAATGAATGAATGAATGCGTTTATTGTCATCATAAAGAATACAAATTAATATGCAAATACCAGTTATTAGTCGCTATTATTATTGTTGAATAGTGTACTTTAATATTCATTTCACAATAATCATTATGAATGATCCCTAGGTTTGATATAGGTCAAACCGAGCATGTTCTCAATTACATTTTCCTGAAAAAATTGAATTTACGCGAAATCATTTATTATTTAGGGAAATCCAGTGGGATTGGCTGGAACCCTGCGGGATTGAAAATCTTGCGGGATTGCGACCCCTAGTTAGGACGTACCTAGGTGTTATAGTTATAGTTTCCCTTTTCAATTTCCCTCTCTAGTCACGCTACGATGTACCCCAATATCCGACCTACTTCACTACATTTTTGAAATAGGGCGTTTTCCCAATTACATCTATTGGCTGATCTATTGAAATATTTTTGTGCAAATCAGCCTTGAATCACCTCTGGTTAAGATTAGAAGAGTCCCAAATTGTTCCAGTGCTCCAATTGAACCTATGTTGGATGACCAAAGTACAAGTTCATTTTTCAGTGTCCAGTTTGGTTTGGAAATTGTCGAATTTGTTTTGAAAAATGTCCAATTTGGTTTGTAAAGTGTCCAATTTGGTTTGGAAATTGTCCAAAGTGGTTTGGAAAATATCCAATTTGATTAGAAAAATGTCTAATTTGGTTTAGAAAATGTCCAATTTGGTTTGGAAAATGTCCAATTAGGTTTGGAAAAAAATGCTTTATAATGTTTTATTCATCTAATAAGTATTGATCAAGGCAAAATACATCTAGGAATGAAGTTGAACCGAATAATTTGAATGTGAAACTCTTCGACTCAGAGCTTGTTGGAGAGATGCAGTGTCGAAGAGTTTCCCCCCAACCGTTTTACCGTTAGATTTTGTAATATTACAATACATATTGAAATCTTCAGGGTTAGGAATATTTTGGAACATTGCCGTTTAGACGAACACAAGTTCATCTAAAGGCGAGAGACAACAGACAGAGCGGAATCATTTGGTTATTCCATCAACCGCTGATAAGATAGGAGTCGAAGGGCGAGGCAAGGTGGCAGAAATTATCACAAAACTACGAGACTTGATTGTTTTGCAAACTACTTGACAACCGGCTTTATTAAGGAACGAGGTTCTCCACCTCAGACGTGAAATATCAACGTGTAAATCAGTACCAAGCGAGGCGATGGCTCTGGGCGTCTTGGTTTTTCATCTAGTGGCCTATAAATATTTAACAAGGAAACTACTTTCCCATTCCGCTCTTGAAAGTCACGAGGTGAGAACGTGTCGAGTCTTATAAGGGTGTGTGTCATTAAAAAGATATGTTGAAGTAGTAGTTTAGAGTCGCAAAACACCATCTCATGGCAACTCATTATCAGAGTTGCCCATTAGTTGCCAAGGCTTTTTAAGGCTGCCAACTACATTAACTACATTTTTCTCTCCTAAAGTTTACCTCTCAACTAGTAGTTGGAGGTTTAAGGATTAAAATACTTGTTTAGAACACCACTGTAGTTACTACAGAATGAATAGCTAGGCTGCTAGGATAAATAGTTGCTCTGTTGGTCAAGCGATGGTGTAGATACATCCTATAATAGTTATGAACAATCAACCGTCGGCTCACAAGTTAAATCGATTATCCAAGTCATTTTTTTTTTTTTTTAAATTCCGTTTGAAAGCCTACTCCCATCAATTTTTGAACCTCTCTCTATTGGTATTGTTGGTTTTCGTCTCTGAGCATTCGTTTCTACTATAATTGCGGAAAACAATTCACACTAAGTCACATTGCCTTGAAAATATACAGGAGGAATCAATTAGATGACTTAATCGATTCTTGAAATTAGGAGGCTCAACGGTTGATATAAAATTACTTAATTGGTTCTCATACAGTTGGAATTCATATTGATGAAAATTTGACATTATTATGTAGCATGGCTCAAATTTTAGACGGCTTGCTGTTCAAACTGAAGAATTATAAAAGTTCAAAATCCGATTAATCTTTGGGGTTTTGTGGGTTATTTATTTACTGAGCTGATCAGATAGGCAGAACAACCACGCGATATCCACACTCTTCCGGACTTGTGACACGGCTCCTTCTTGATTAACTCAAATTAACCAAAGTCAAGAAGGCCAAGGGTTACAACGTTGCACTCTCCCCAGAGGGGACCGACATAGCTGTTCCCCCTACCACACCAGATGTATCCCTACCAGGGGAACAGCCATGTCGGTCTCCTCTGTGGAGAGTGCATAGTTGTAACCCTTGGCCTCCTTGTTAAATTAAGTTAATCAAGAAGGAGCCGTGTCGCAAGTCCGGAAGAGTGTGGATATCGCGTGGTTGTTCTGCCTATCAGATCAGCTCAGTAAATAAAAAACCTACACTACCCCAAAATAAACGACTGCTAATTGGAACTGAGGGCAGACCGAATAGCGTCAGTTCCACCATCCTATAATGATAAATCTTTAAACTCAAATTTCTCAGAATCAGATTTTTTGACTTGATCGATTTCACTGGTAAGGCGACTAGTTACTACAGAGTAAATAGCTAGGCTGATAGGTTGAATAGCTTCTCTGTTGATCAAGCGATGGTGTGAACAATGGTTATGAACAATCTATATTCTATGGAAAGCTACCTACTATAGTTATAGTGTTATGGAGTCGAGTACCTTCCCGGAGGAAACGTCGAGGGAGCCGACATCGTGAGAAGGTGAAGCTGTGCTAGAGCACTCGGAATGCGCATCTCAGAACTCGGGAGGCTCTTAGTCAGTAATCTAATTGAACGGCATTTGTAAGCCTGTGAAATGTGGTAAAGGAGCTCCCGCCAGAGTTCCGTGGGTCATTGCCTTCATGCATATTCAATCGAGTTCAAGTTGAACTAGTTAAATTAGTCATCGCACTATCCTCACCCTAGACGCCCTTCGGCCACACGGTTTCTTCAGACCAGGAGTTCGATACAAAGTTCCGAGCTCTTACCAGCGGACATGTTAATTTTCGCGATACCGTCGAGAGCGAAATTCAATCAAGGAGGGTAGCCGTTTCGTTCTCAGCTTGAAATGAAAAACTATTTAGTCACTAGCTGATCAACCCGTCGCACAGGATATTCACAATTTATAACAACAGTGTCAAAATCAGTACAACCAGATCTTGACAGTAAATTAGCCGTCAATCAAATTCTACATAATTATGTTAATGCTGCCGTGCAAAGGAGAAAAGTAGTTTCTCCATCTGAGGTTTTTGAAAAATCGAGTTTCCCATAAAAATCGGAATTTGGGTCGAAAATTTAATTTTTTTCCTTTTTTTGCGAGAAGAAACCATATTTTTAACCCAAATTGAAATTTTTCTGGTACTAAACGCTAAACCTCAATTTTCCAAAAATTGCTCAGCTGGAGAAACTGCTTCCCTCCTTTGCATGGCTGAACATGGACTGAGGAGAGGCTATTCAAAATTGTGTATTTTTAGATAAAAATAAGTTACGAGTACAAAAAACGGACATTTCCAAGTACGAGTACCTACATGGATATTAAATCGATCCGTTTTTTTAAATCGTGAAATAAAATCGATTCAGCGATTGGTATTATTTTATTAGATTTTGAGATTAGCTTAAATCTGTAAAATCGAAAGCGAAAAATCAATTTGTCGATATTCTTGTTCGTATTTGCAAGAGTACTGTAAGAGGCTACTGGTGGATACTAACTGCACGTATGTGTCATAGCGGTTGCTCAGAGTGGGAAGTTCGTGAACCACAGATATATTTGATGCTTCGGATTGATTTGGATAGTTCACTGCCTATATGATTCCACCACGAATGTGTGCCTACTCAGTAGAGTGGAGTGTGAACTACAGCAAGGTGGAGTTGCGATTAAGAGAGTTCACCAGGACAACTTACCACTCCAGAGCTATCTGAAGCCGTATTAGAGAGGTTGATTTCTCCCGATCTTGTGAAAATACGTTCGAGAGGCCAGGAAGTTTCCTGGGGCCGAGACCGGAGAGGGGGAACAGTTTGAATGGGCTTTCAGTTGTAGGCGATAAGCGTGATTACAGAGGCAAGTCGAAAACTTTTTAATTCCATAACTCGAGTTTGAAGCTCTGTAATGTCGGGACGGCTCTCTCAGTGCGAATCAGTGCCTCTTTTGAATCAAAAATATTCCGGTTAAGGCTTCATTTGTAATCGCTTCACCATTTCCGCTTTACGAGTGCCTCTGTTCCACAGGAAGCCAAATATGTAATGCTTCTTATGCACAATGTGGTGCAAACTGAGGGATTCATTCTATCAAGGTAAATAAATTATCAATACGTACACCATTTTGCTTCCGAGTCTACCGAAGGTAACGGAAACATTGTTTTCACTTTGAAAATCGAAAAAATATTTGTTCTCCAAAATTGAAATTTCCACTCGCATTTTACGTTTCAGAGCTTTCTGAACAAATTTGGTTCCGTTACTATTCTTCTTCCTGTCGGTCTGTCTGTTCGTATTTCCTTGTTTCAGCCATATCTCCCAGAGTTTTAATCCTATTTTGTTCAAATTTTCAGGGATCGTGAGGGTAGGAGCTCTTGAGCGCCCATATGAATTTCATAATGATTGAATCAACGGTACGCTCTAGGCATGCGCTAACGTGAATTTCGTTTACGATGATACTTACATTTGTCTAAACTGAGAAACATCAACACGATCAAGAGTTTTGAACTCTCAATTTTGGTTTATTATTTTGAATAATGAACCTTTGGAATCGAGCACGAAAAAAAAAATGTTTTCAACCACCCTCAAAATTTGAGGTTTTACGTTTCAAGATACGTAGAATCCAAAAATCGAATTAAAAAAAATCCGTCCGTCCGCTGTACGCGGCACTTTCCTTAGCTACCATGGACCAAAATTAATGAAATTTGGTATACCGGCCCCATTCGGGGTCTAGTTGTGCCGCGAAGCTTTTCGTTACCGTCAGTCTTCTCTAAGGGGTGGAAAATAGGGGATGAAATTTTCAAAACGCCCTAGCTCGAAAATTTCAAATAGGAAGGTATATTTTTTCCATCGATTTAAAATAGAACACAATTTTTAGCGTCGAATGAGACCTTGAGGAGCGTTTTAGGACCAACCGTTCGCTCCCTGTAAGGACTTAACGGTTGAACGAAAAAAAGAGCAGAAACACGAGTGTGAATCGCAATTCTTCCCGAGCACGCAACTTCTCCGTTCAAATGTCAGCTGTTCAAATGCAACTTTCTTTCGATTCCACCAATTTTATTTTAAACTTATGTTGATATTTTGTCTAAACCGACGAAGATCAACGCGATCAGAGTTTTGAACTTACAAAATTTTTTAGGACGCGAGGAAGCCATTATTACATAAAATTCAATGAATCATAATAATATTCTTAATCATACGGACATAAATTGAATCTTACCATTCAACATTAATAATTCATTATAACTACACTTACTGCTGTACCTTCTATACTCATTCCACCACGTTCACAGCCAATGTCAATACTGCTGAACATCATAATATCGACCAAAGGAAGTGGTTGTCACTTGTTTAATCGTGGTTTTCTTATCAACTTTGAGCTAGTTTTTACATTGTTAAGTTTAAATGTATTTACAAATGTTTTTTTAGTTATGTATTTTGATTGTTATGCTTGATACTGTTATATTTATAGTTTTGCATCCTGCTTTCTCTGTTCCTTTCCTCCGGACTACTTCTCTAACAATCGTCAATTTTAAGGGTTGTATCTAATAAATTAAATTCTTCCATCAGAAATTGTACACCTCTAGTCGCTGTTCGGATGTAGGTACTTCACAAGATCATCGTATGAACTTCTTCCGTCTTCCCATCATCTACTGTATATTAATCAATTCTGTTTATTTTAGAGTTGCCTTTTACTGAATTCTCGAAGAAAATGAAGCAATTTCGATGTCTTCAAAAGTTTAAATATGCAAATTTTAAAAAAATCTGTTTCAGACCATTTTGGAACGATCCCTGAAGTTTAACATTTTGTATATATGTATAAACAATACATGTAGGTATATCTCGACGATAGTTCAACCTAGGTACGCTTTGAAGAATCCAAAATAATTTCAATAATAACAGAAGAAAGGTTGAGCTCGTTGGCCAGCATTTTTGGAGTACTCTAAGGGGTTACATTGTGAAAATATTAGGGATAAAAAAATGGAGTTTTCTAGGGTTTTGGTGAGAATTACCATCTTTAACATAGGAACATGAATGGTAAGTATATTGGGAATGCAAGAACCACTCACCAAATCTGTTAACATGATTCTTTGAAAACTTGCTCACCAGTTCATGGTGCACGACTGGAACTTTTAAATCTCCTGTTTGAGCTTGATCAAATTTGTACATACTTTGATGACATCATAATAATATTCATTCAGCCTTTTTTCAAATGATTGGCTCAAAATTCGTGGAGGACAGGACAAATTTCCATTAAATGGTAAACACTACCTCTTTCTCTCTTCCACTGCATATATCGTCGCTTAAGAAGCAACACGCCCTATGAACCAAATCCCAATTTTTCAGGAGGAGGTAAAAACTGAATCCAGTTTTTGATCACCTGTCCCTTTGTTTCCTGTTATTCAGTCATTTCTTGCCTTCTGGTTGTCGTCAATACTGAAAAATAGTATTAATTAAAAGAAATAGTTAATTTTGGTTGATACGGGGTGTTGTCCGAATAGGTAATTGAGATATTGAGGTCGATGGGGGTGTCATGTTTTTCGAGTATTTCTCGATTTTGTAGTCTAGTTGAAGCAATTTTGAGCTAAACAGTCGATGCAACGCGAGAAGTCGAATAAGAATCAGTAAAAACCTAATTTTCGTGAAAATGGTCAATAGGGCGTGTTGCTTCTTAAGCGACGATATACATGATGTAATATGGCGTTACTTATTTCTGCTCACACAGCTTGTGTCCCCGGAATTTAGACTCATCTTCAATAACCCCCCTAGCTGAAGGTTTAGTAATCGATGAAATCGCAAAGAAATTTAGTTAACTATGGAATTACATCTGTTTTTCGACAATAAATTAACGGAGTTTCGAAAAGTTTATTCCATTCGATGGGATGAACTTTGAATTTCCATAAGTTTATCTTGTTTTTCCCTTTTCTGAAAGCGAATCAATAGGAAATAAGTACTCTTAAATCAATTCCTAACGGACTCGCGGCGCCGGCGACGTCTGTTGGGAAAATCATATTTTCTTTCCTAACCCTTCGTCCTTCTCGATCAATTTTCCATTAAAGGCGGATGAGACGCAGGAGCTTCTTTCGCTTCAAACTCGCTCCTCTCCCGAAACAGAGAATATTATATTTTTACGTCACGACGGAGATAAAAATGGAATATCGATTATGGTGTGGCGTCAATTTTTAGTTCTTTTTACGGAGGAAGGCTATTTTTCCTCAAGTCTGAGTAAGTTGATTCGATCGAGTTAGGGCAGGAGGAGTCCGCTGCTGGTCTTGGAAATATTGTAATAGTGAATACGGAAATTGGTTGAATTGGAGGATATTGCTTCCGTGAACATCTCAAATAGTTGTAAAAAATAGTTATACTAATAGTTACTTATGCAGGAACATTATGGCCTGTAATGACATTTTGTACAACTTAATCCAAATTTATGTAACTTATCAGAATACTCGTCTATAATAAACGTAGGGGCCAGGTCACCACACGGGGAAAACCCAAAGCCGCGGGTCAGCAACCCCATACGACCTCTACTCTACCTCCCATAGGCAAGGGGTGAGGTAGACGTAGTATAAAAGGTACTGATCCCAATCCTAGGGATTAATGCCTTCGGAAATTCCTAAATCTAGAAGTATGTGAAACCTGTGTTGTCCATTACTATACCTCTCTCCTAAAAATGAGGTATATACGCTAAGACAACATCACAAATTCTAGCCAGTAAATTCTGTCTTCTGAACCAAATATTTAAGAGACTAAGTTACTGGGCCGCCCTATAATATTTTTTAAAGGGACACAAGGGAACTAAAAGTAAATGCTACACTTCTACCCTCTGCTGGACTGACTAGTTCTATATCACCAGGCCGTCGCCCAGTCGAATTTTCGTAGTTACCATCACCTCGAGAGAAAAGAAACATTGGGAAAAAATCCAACATTTCTGACTAAGCAAATATTTGCTCAGGCAGTCTAAATATTGACTCTGAACCAATCATGTGTTTTAAACACATTATCAAAATTTTTGCCCATCCCTCTGTTGGACGTCTGACTAGGCCTAAGGCCGGACAGTCGTATCCAACATAGGTACCTAAGAAACTTGAAAATCTTCTCAAGAGGAATTTTAAATATTAGCGCGCAGGGCAATAACCCTAGCAAAAGGGGGAAAGTAAAATAGTCGGCGAAACTAAAATCCCTGCATGGCCCATACAGGGTCTTTACAGTTAAGTTTGGTATGAATTTCAGGAATCAATTCTACAGGTCATTTCCAATAAAAAGTGTCTGTTTTATGGTGTGGAATAGAGAATAAATATACCATTTGAATGAGCGTTAAATTTACTATAATAAAGGCATACTAACTATCTTCATCAATAAATTTTTAGGGCTCAAAGTACAGCCCTAAGTTCAAATTCCAAGAATTTTCCAAAATTTGACTTTTCTTTCAAGCAAAGTTTTGCTTCTACACCAAGACTGCTGTTGAGCTGGGCACTCGACAAGAAGCACTTCTCCAGGATCTCAGATTTTCAACAGAGTAGTACTTTTTGATTTTTTCGCACTAATTGAGGGAGAAAATTGCGTTTGAATGCGAGAAACATGGGTTTTTCGAGGAAATCGAGTGTTTTAGGATGTTGACGACCTGACTATGACTTGAAGAGTTAAATATCGTCGTACAAGTTATTTTTCACGCTGAATCGAATGGTGACGCTCCCAATTCATTTTGACGGATAATAACTCGATTTTCTGAGATAAATACACCAAGTGAATTTTAGGACATATCAGAACATCCAACTCACATTTTGCTGAGCTAGTGAACAACGGGGAACTTGCATGGTTATTTGTTATTTCGTGATCTGGAAGATCTTAACGAGGGCTTACCAATAAGGTGCTACTAGAGGGGTATCCGACGATTGAAAGTAACCGAAAATGGTTCTTGTAATTTGAGACTAACTGACGTCACCGACCCACCGCCCTTTTGCGGAACCTAAATGACGTCATGTGCCATTTTCAGGGTTAACCAGTAATTTCAAGACGAAAATTGATGTAAATCTGTGCAATAATTATTTGGAAAAATTCAATCAACACACAAAGATTACCAAAGATCCAAGAAAAGTTTTCCCCGTTAAAGTGCCCAGCTCGACAGTATTGGTGTGGATGCGAAAAATCAAATTTTGGTAAATTCTTGAGATTTGAACTTTGTGCCAAAAAAAAATTGGCCTAAACATTTACTGATGAAGATAGTTAGTACGGGAGAGAGATATTACCATATCGATACATCTGTCCAAAAGATCGATAGTTGGATATTATCGTGTGAAATCAGGCATCCCTACACAGTACCACATACCAATGACGTTTAAATGTTATGAAAGTGATAACGGTTTTGGTTTATTATTTTCAATAATATTATTATTTTCCGATTATTATTTTCAATAATAAACCTTTGGAATCGAGCACGAAAAACAAATTGTAACCCCCCTCAAAATTTGAGGATTTACGATTCAAGATACGTAGAATCCAAAAATCGAAATTGATAAAATCTGTCCGTCCGCCGTACGCGGCACTTTCCTTAGTTACCATGGACCAAAATTAATGAAATTTGGTATACCGGCCCCATCCGAGGTCTAGTTCTGCCGCGAAGCTTGGCGTTACCGTCAGTCTTCCCTAAGGGGTAGAAAATAGGGGATGAAATTTTCAAAACACCCTAGCTCGAAAATTTCAAATAGGAAAGTATAATTTTTCCATCGATTTAAAATAGAACACAATTTTTAGCCTCGAATGAGACCTTGCAGAGCGTTTTAGGACCAACCGTTCGCTCCCTGTAAGAACTTGAGGGTTGAATGAAAAAAAGAGCAGAAACACGAGTGTGAGTCGCAGTTCTTCCCGAGTAGGCTAAATCACCGTTCAAATATCAGCTGTTCAAATGCAACTTTCTTTCGATTCCACCGAACCAAGTTTGTTGTTTACTTTCAGAAGCTTCCTTAGTTACTGAATTTCATAAAGAATGGATGATACAACTCTCCGATAATAATAATTACAAGAAGTTACCTACTCATTGTCGCCTAGCGATGATTGTGAACCTCGGGGTAGGTGGGTATTTTATGTCAATAGGATCTTTGTAGATGGGCGATCTATACAGAAAATAATAAACCGTTGTGTAATAATTTGCAGCGTTTTTTTATTTAAGAAATGTAATTCGTAAACCCGGAAAACGAAGAGTTAGAATATCAGAAACAGCCACATTTACGTTGGCGAAGGAATATAAATTACACCCGTTTCCCCGAGTTCTACGTTACCTGAGGCTTCATTAGCCCTGAGCGTAGGAACGGGTACAGAGGAAGGTGATACCGGTCGACTCAAAATGTCATTGCGAGCGACATCGACCCAACGAGCCGCACCTGCGACCACGGGATTTCACTGGAATTGAACTCGGTGCAACGGGTGGCGCGAAATAAGATTACCTACATGGTGAAGGCAGAGACATAAAAATAAAAAAATTGAAAAAAACTTCATGAGGTACAATATTGCCAACTATCAGAAGGGTTTTCTAACTTCCACTCGTAAATAAAGAAAGCGTTGAAAAACGCTGCAATTTATTACACAACGGTTTATTATTTTCTGTATATATTTTCGCCCATCTACAAAGATCCTATTGACATAAAATACCCACCTACCGCGAGGTTCACAATCATCTCTTGACGACAATGAGTAGGTAGGTACCTTCTTGTAGGTACCTTCTTGATTATTATCGGAGAGTTGTATCATTCATTCTCTATGAAATTC
>JAEMON010000004.1:5892245-5926812 GCA_030264115.1 Lygus lineolaris | reverse complement strand
CTAAGTACCTACCTATTTGAAAGTATAAAAACCATTAGGTATGAAATCATCCTGACATCTGGCCGTGTCCGAAAAGGTTTCAGATTGACCCCCAGGCAAAATACATTTTCATCCATATCAATATTCAGAACCTTCCTTCCAGTTTTTTCGTAGGTACCTACCTGCCCCTGGTCAAAGAATCATTTGCTTATAAATAAAAAGATCTCCTTTTGCATAATTTCCTCATGGGTTTCTCATTTCCCGTTTCTCATTCATTAGGCACACAGAGAAGAGGTTAGAAGTTATAACTCAAACATGATTTTTTCTCATTTGACATAAATAGGAGATAACGTGTTGATAAAGATAATATTACCATGGAAACAAAGTCCAACTCGCAGTGTTGCACCTTATTTTTGAGGGATTTTCATGAAATTGTAGAGGTAGTATTGTTTTCCCCAAGTCAAAACTGACTAGCTGCTATTTAGTGATTGATAAATTCATTCCAAACTCTGACTAGATAATCTCTGATTATCGTTAATCAATGACTAGCTATCTGAGATTTAACTAGAGAATTGATAAACCGGCCCTTAGATACCTTGCTAGGATATCCCAGTATAGGTGAGCAGGCCGTTGGATGCCTTGGAATGTCTTGTATGAACAATCTAGTGTGATATTCCCTCACTGCTTTACAGATATTTTAAAAGTATATAAAAGCCTTCATGGAGAAACTCTCTTTTACCTGATCAACCCAACAGTTTTTCACCAAAAAGCACACGTGCATTTTCCCACAATAAAACCTTTAAATTGGTGTAGTTCCCACGTTTCCTCTAAGCAGGTGCTATTAAGAAATGCCTTTCCTTCATTTTCAATTGCTTGACCATTAAGGCATGTCTAATCACCTTCAAATGCACAGGCTAATGGGACACCCAGGTTAACCCATTTCCCAGGGGAATGTACATCCATTCCTCGTACTATTCGTACTATTGTATAGAAAAGGTCTATTGTACGTAGTAGCCTTTGTGGAAATTCCGACATGGCTTTAACCCATAACTTCCACACCCATTCCACCACCATCCTCATAATCATCCCACTCTAACCCCAATTTCCACCTCTCCAATACGGTACCCCCTCTAGCTTGACATAACACTATATACATGTTTGACTCAGAATTTTAAGGCAGTCTGGTTATGAACTCGCTGTGTGGAATACAAGCTTAAAGAATTCTTTAGAACTTGTGTGTTCTTCATTCGCCTACAGGACAATTCTGCAAGCCCGAACCCATTTTATTTCCCACAGGCTTAGATACCCTAGCATGGATATCACACTAGAGTAGTTGAGCTTTTCTTCTTCTGTACTCTTCTTACTATGAGCACACGAGACTGTTGAGTAACGAAGAATAAAAGTAGACGGTGCAAGCTCGACCTCCTTTGGAATCAATATTATAAAAAGCTTCCGATGAAACTGGAAAGGCAGCGGGAATAGGAAGTGAAGCGTGGCAACTAGGAGTGACGGTGGGTCCTGGGGGGTGTCTATGGCTGGAAGGAGCCTGAAGGAAGTCCCAGGACCTGTAGTGATAAGGGGGGGGGGGGGGGGGGGGGGGGGGGGGGGGGGGGCGTTTGATTTATAGACATTGTGCGAGTTGCAAGGCGTCGAGGAGAAGGGGACGACCACTGACAAACTTCGAACCCATAAAGAGCGAGTACGTGGTAAGACTTGTGGGGAAGAACGAGGAGGGGCGTTACGGCGAGAGGGAAGGGGAACCCGACGCTGAAAACAAGAAAAGATTTACAAGTGAGAGAGTCGTAAGAACTTTTCAAAAACCCAACGTGCTGCGCCCATTGAAATTCATTTCCGTACGTCACGAGAGCTGAGGTCTGTTAACTTTTTATCTACCATTTTCTCCCCTTTTTACGACCTACGTACATTTACTGGGCTTTTCAAACTTTTTACCTGATCGTAAAACTGTTGTGTGCGTAATTGAAACGGGAGGACCAAAAGTCTTAAGCGCAGTTTATCACCCTTTTTCATGCCTAAAAAATAATTTATCGTGATAGATAGGACAATCCGTTTACGTTTCGGTACAGATGTTAAGCGGAAGCTTTGTTCTAATTTTTGTAGAGTGAACATTTTTCTTCTTTCCAAAATCAAATTTCCACTCACATTTTATGTTTTAGACCTTTCTGAACAAATTAGGTTCCGTGTCTTTGCGAATCTTTACAACACAAACATCAAATCGGGCCGATACGATTCATTATTTTTGTTTTCCGATATTGCTTGCATAGGTTATTGCATTGGTATTGTTTGATACTTTCTTATTTCGTACTGGATAATTATAATGCATTACTAAAATTTGTTGCCTACACCATTTCAACTTATTTGAGCATGGCAGCTTATTTGGGCCCAGGTGTTGGTTTTAGAAATAAACCGAAAGCTCGGTAAGACTGTTTCTTTTGTTTACCCATCCCTGATCGTAATGACTAAGTATTTGAAACAAGACTGATCTACCGGACTGCATATTTTGAAATGCCATGTGAATTCAGCACCACTTCTTCCAGAACGATCTGGGACCCTTTCTTTCAGTCAAATTTTATTCGATCTGTTTTAGCCATTGGAAAGATATGGCGGCAGCCCCAACCATCTCTAAATATCCCTACTTCTTTTTATGTGCTCATTCCGTTTCCTTCTCCGTCTCTGGACATCGTTGATCATCTCTTCCTAATGTCTAACAAACTGAATTTCAATAAAAGTTCAAGTTCAATAAAAGCATTCACCGCTCCCGGAACAATACCTACGCTACGATCGGATGGTGAAACTGATATTTGGGCTGCCCCCAGTTCCAAGTGAGCAGTAATAATAACCCATACACCTAGGTAATACCTAAACTGAAACCCCAAAATAAAACAGTGATAAAATTAAACAAGTCTGTAATAATGTCTAATCATTCTATAGTCTAAGAAGTCAAAAATATAAGTCTAAAAAAAGCGAAAGAAGTTGGTGAGTGGAAGAGATTCGAACCCATGACTTCCAGGTCATGATTCATGAGTTTGTAATGCTAGTTGCTTGTTTGTTGAATTTGTCGGGATTCAGCCAATAGGGAAAAAAGACTTCAAACTACTATCATCATACTTTATTCGTTAGGTACGACGTTTTTCTAAGTATTTTTCCCTATTGTCTGAATCCCGAAAAATGCAACAATCACGTAACACTTAGTGGTTTTTGAAAGTATATATGCATCTGGATAATATCGGCCATATACCTAGTAATTATGATACTATAATGCTAGCCATACTCGCACTAAAAAGAAAATCTTTGTTGGCAGCGTGCCTCGTGAGCTACGCCACTGAGACGGTGATGCAGATCTGTCATGGGAAGAGGCGCTGCACTCTGTCGGCAGACTCCGCCACGTTTGGCAGCCCCTGCAAGAAGGAATCCAGGATGTACCTCAAAGTCGTTTACACTTGCGGTGAGCACTTGAATGAATGAATGAAATTTATTGCAATAACCAAACATAGCAGTACAAAGAACGTCCAAATCTAGTCGTTATGAATTAAGTACACAATAATTCGATTGAGTTAGTCTTGGAGTGAATATGGCCAGCAGGAAATCTTTAGTGACGGCGCAGAGGGTCTACCCAACCTTCAAGACTGAGCGGTCGTGCGGGTTTTGCATACCCCGCGGTGAAGTAACGAAGCAATATTATTATGATGATGGGCTGTAGACCAGTTGAGCTCAAATCCTAAACACAATATACCAGTTGAGAGCCTAGAAATATTTCAGAATATACCATTTAAGCGCACACTGTTTCACAGCAGCTGAGCGCACACACTGCACACTGTCATTAACTATAACCATTAATTCGTTCGCATGGCTAGTGATCCGAATGCTGTCAGTGGTTGTATGTACGTCATCGAGTGTTTTTGGCAGAGGTGGCAAAATCGTCTTTTGCGATATATTGGCAAAATCTTGGAAAAATAGTGGCAAAATCTTCTTTTGCGATATATTGTGCATTAGGCGCTGTCTATGTCGCTTACTTTAACATTCGGCATATTTTGTATTTCTGACCTTATTAATATCAATGGACGTGACGTGATGTCTTGTAGTGCCTTCCTTTTCAAGTTATTACATAACTTTTGTCGAGTGATCGCCGTCGGTGCATCATGTCTGTGGTCAGCATCTTCATCACGTAAAAGAAGGTCACAATTGAGGTTCGTGTAATTACGAGCACGACAACTGCCTACGGTACAACTCCACGACACAATGTTATTTAGTTCTCAGTCTTTCCTAAATTTGAATCCGTTAATCACTTTGAGAGGCTTTCCTTTCTCAACATTATACCTAGTCTCACAAAATTAAACAAGAAAGGTAAATATAAACAAGTCCCAATGACAAGGCCAACTGAGTTGATTGGCGCTCAATTGGTTGGTTACTCTACCAGGAAACGTGTGCTCAACTGGTTTATTGTCAGAAAAAGAACGGCGCTCAACTGGTACAGTGGATTAAGAGGTCCTTCTCCTCCTCCCTGCGCTCAACCGGTAAACCCCCTGATGATATTAAAGTAATAAACCTTTTGGTACCTACCTGAACTTCATTTGAGATTGTTTCAAACGGGTTGGAAAATAGATTTCGATAACTGGAACACTTCCCTTTTGATAACTGGGAAACCTCTGTGATGACTCTTCACTGTTGAACTGAAAGAGTTACAGCTGCAATTCAAACAAAGACTTTATAACTCAAGTCTTTTATAATTAGGTCTTTGGTTGAACTGGCTGGAAAAGCCCTGGTGATATCTAAAAAACTCCCTTGTTGATAATTGGTAAGCCTATTGCGATGACTGGAGCACAAACTACCTCCCAGCTTTCCAGTTAGCGACTTGACTTCGAGGAAAAAAGTATCTAATTAGGTAAAGGTGAACGAAGATCATATAGATTAATTTAATTATAAGCAAAATATTGTCGAAACTCTGTACTAGAAAATCACTCCGGCCAGGGTGTAAACCGTCATCAAAAATTGACAAATCTTGGGAATTATAGAGTTCATATTAACTCTCAAATCTTCTCACTACAAATCTTATTACTACTTCATGCCAATATGCTTTTAAAAAAAGTAACCGCCCGTTACCATTTTACCGCTAAAACATTTTTCCAACTTTTCTCAGCCAATAATCGATCAATTTCAAATCTGTTCTTTCTATTTTTTAATTCTGGAGGGCAATGCACTATCAAAATTTCATATTCTGGATTTTAAATTGATACAAAAAATATGAAATTTTTGAAATTTTAAATTTTGATAGTGTTTTGCCCTGCAGGATTAAAAATATAAAGAATACCTAAAACGGATTTGAAATTGATCGATTATTGGCTGAGAAAAGTTGGAAAAATGTTTCACACCACTGGCGGAACCCCCTTAAGGTGGTGATATCCCCCTATTCTGGTGACTATCCAACTTTTAATGTGTACATTTATGCATTTTATGATTGGTTCCTCAGTACCCCGCAAAGTGCTGAGAGACCAGTACGAGGAGAGACCGGAGGAGGACGAGATGCTGGAGATGGACGAAGACAGCGAGGACTACGGGCTCGAGGATTCGGAAAACAACTTGCTACCGTCGCCCAACCTGGCCGGACGCCACAATACCAGCGTCAGCAGCGTCGGCGTCACTTACGCCCCCATTCTCAGGCCCACGGGTCGACCTGCAGTTAACAAAACCCTGTCTCTCCCACCCCCAGGTAAAACAATATAAATTATTAATTACAACTATTACTCGTAATAACAGTCACCCAAGGCCGATTTATCAAGATGTGAACTATTCACTTCTACTCATACCCGAAGTATAATTGGGCTTGGCCAGTTAAAATACAAATTAATGAATGAATGAAGCTCGTAAGACTAAATTGAGCGCTCAACCTCTTGATTGTGATCTGTATTATTCATCTGGTATGTGAGTTTCAATAAAACTTCTCTAAGTGCGCGAACCTTCTATAACTCAGCCTTTCAATAGCTCGCAAATTATCATTTTCAACATACATAAAATACATTAAAGTTAGGCTCGTTATCAAGAATTCCCTCCTCCCCTCGCTTATAGCAGCTATAAAGTTTTCCTTTCTGCAACAAAGTATTGTACGTTAGGGACGAAGATTTCATTCCTTTCTCTGAAAGCGAATAAATTTTAATACAGGTATAATTATGAACGAATTTCGCATGCTTGCCTTTCTCCCCTTTTTCGTGGTAACCGCGAAACGCTAATGAGCCAGCACACAATGCAATGAGCGGTCTCTCAGAGTTTCTGGTTCAGTCTCGGAAAAATTATTGTTTCATTATTCCTTAATTTCCTCTCCCGAAATCTCGGAGGTATATTGCGAAACAAAAATGATATTATTATATTGCATTGTGGGTATTTAATGTGCTCGAATGATTATATTATTGTACCGCGTTTCGGAGCGACAAACGAATTTCATCATCATCATATCATATTTCCTCGCAAAAACTATGCTTGAAATCTGATAGTCTTGTAAGTATTTTTGAAATTCATTATGATTAATTACCCTACGAAATCTAGGGGAACCCTTTGTTATAACTTGAAGGAGGATTTTAATTATAATTATCCTACTACGATTATTATTTGACATTGATATTTTATTGATTTCATGTTCAACATTACTATTTATTTGTTGTACATAACTGTGTCAAGTACGCATGTTTTTTTTTCTGTGTGGTTATTGTTCATGACAAGATTGGCAGGTGATTGGTTTCGGCACATTATACCTAAATTGTTACGCAAGATTACACAAAAGCTTTTTGTAATGTGATATGGTGAAGGGACGATTGAGTGGAGTTGCTTTTTGCATGAATTTGCTAATCTTAGCACATAGGTACCTAATTCATTTGTGAATTTGTATATTAGAGACTAAGGTGTATCAAAATTATGAAGTTAAACGTGGTGTATCTATCAGTTGGCTACACCGATCTAGAAGAGGTTTATTTTTACAAAACTATGATAAAATTCCTCGCCAGATAGATATTATAATATTATGTCGTATTGTTCGTAGGTAGCCATGGCAGGTATACTTTTTGGGTTGAGGGTGGAAGTATTCTCGGCTTCGTCCGTTTGTAGATTCAATTTATTTATCCGACACGTTTCGCAGCGTTATGCTGCCTCATCAGGGATTTTCGTGAATTTAATAGTGCGGGCTGGTCCGCCTGTTCTTGTCGATGCTTAATGATAAACTACCTATTTGAAATTCTTGGGGGTCATTTATTACGCCCTCTGGTAGGTTCGAAAAATTCGTGATTATGTGCATTTTATTTTAAAAACCAAAATGGTAAAATATCAAGATGCAAGTTATTACTTTGAAGAGAGAGAGAGATAGATACTACTATATGGATATTATTATGTCGTTGAATGAGTAATCACGTTTGTTAATAAAGGAATTTCGGACAATTTGAACTTGGCACAATCCGGCTGGTTGAACTTCTTGTGACGGCTTCTGCGATACCAGAATGACTTCCGCCACCTAAATCGTTCAGATCTCGCTTATCGGGGCGGATAATTCATTATTGACGAAGTCATCATTCTTGGGCTGGCTAGGTACGTTATCGGATAAGGGAAATTAGATATTTATTTTCTTACTGACGCTTCCTTATCCACGTATAACCACCAATCGTTGATAGCGGAAAATAACTTCCTCATTTTCCGCCCCAACAATCGTCCACCACTCGTTGGAAAGCTCTGAATTTATTACACATCATATCACATCTCATTCCACATCTCAATTCCCCCTTCCTTTAACATCCTTCTGGAAAGTACTAAAAAAAGTAGCGAAATAATTGGTTGGAGTTTTCACTTTTTTACTGTGATGCTTTGACAATATGTATATTTATGAAGAACGCTACCCACATAAATGTTGGGTGAATGACTTCGTCAAACAACTGCGTCAGCAAGAATTGCTAAAGAGCTTAGAAATGGAGAGTGCAGGGGGGCTTGCCCACCGACGAGATTCTTTAAAATTTCATATTGAAAACAGTGTGATCGCTACTCGTAAATTTCCAAACGGAAAGATTTTGACGCGACTGTTTGATACTATCTGCGACCTACGCTTGTTTGACTGTCTGCATAACTGTTACGCACGTTACACCATTCCCCGTTTTCTAAATTTTACAAATTTTTTCTATTTTTACAAATTTATGTTTGATAGGTGTAATATTATGTGCCCTTCTCAGTTATGTAAATGCGAAGAATTTGTGGAATCAGTGGGATACGAGGAACTTGAAGAGATGAAACTTGGGATAACATCAGTGAGGGGGAGACGATGGGGTTGATGCGTGTTGAAGAGCAATCAACGTACACAGAACATCAACGGCCTTGTTGTACTCTACAGCGATTCGTCAAGGGAGTGTGGACAAAACTCCTAAGAAAATGGTTGGAGGGCCATGAGTTGGGAGAAAATTCCGATTTGACGTGTGAGATCAAGCAGCAATTTACATAGGTAACCAATCTTCTATCAATGAGTCAATAAAGTTTGGGGCAAGTTGATGCAAACCTGCAGAGGATGAAATTCAAGATTGACCGAAGAAAAATGGCATGATATCCCCTTCCAGGGAGTAAACGTTGGCAGATCTCATTTTTTGAACAACACAAGAATCAAAATTCAATGTGAACCAATCGTCATAAAGCCAATATGATTGTTTTGTTTACTGGATACATAATAATATTCGAATCTCCGATACGTTTTTTGCTATTTTGCCCATTTTAACGAATTTTCGAAGAAGATGTATAAAATGTCACTCCAGACGATATCAGACCCTGAAATAGATCTAAAAAATAGGGGGGGGGGGGGGGGGGGGGATGCAAAATGTCAATAATATCAAAAAAGGGTGATTTCGTTGGCCAGAATTTTTGGAGTAGGTACTATGGGGTCAAATTTTTGATAATAAGGGTTAAAAAACGTGTTTTTGGTGTGAATTACCATCAGGAACATAAATATGGTACCAGCGCAAAATGTCCTATAAAAAAGATTTAAGCGAGCTCCTACATTGCCCTCACTATTTTCGTGAAGGCGTTTTGCAAGGGTTTTGAAATCCATTCCGAGCAAAAATGCTGGCTCACCTCATTTGTGGCACATTTAGCGTGGACAAAACGTCAAGCAAAATTAAAGGTAGAATGAATTAGTTCTTCGTTTCTTTCCTGTTTTTCTCCTGTCCTGGGCCGCCTCTCGACTAACAACGGAAGATACTCTTATCATTTAGTTTATTTAATTTTTTCGACTGAACAAAAGTACTTTTTAAGTAGAAAATTGAAATGGGGGCCCATCTCTTCAAGTAATATAATTTCCAAAGGATACAAATTATCGTAACCTTCGAAAAAAATGGTCTCTAATTATTTCAAGACTGCATGTTGGAAAATTGTTGTTCTACTAAGAAGAATGATAGATTCTCGAGGTATTTGCAGCCCACTTATCCCAACAGCCAAACAAGGAGAAGGAAAGACGGTACTGAAGATGGCGCGTTCGAGGTTGTGATTTATGTTGAGGCCAGATGGTCGTCGAGGAGTATGAATCACGATGCCACCAACACGAATCTCTAATTCGGCGGAGCGAGGTGCCGGAGGGTGCCATAAATTACCCGGAAGGGGTGCCATTTGTAGATAAGGCGCCAGCCTATTGAGAGATGCAACGTTTTCCAATTGAAAATGGGGAGCGCTTCTCGATTTCGTCTCTTTTTTTCGATACCTACTGAGCTATGGTAGGACGGGTTTTGGGAGGTTGGAAGGGGAAAGCTCTCAAGATTTTTCCAACGAGGAGCTTAAAGTGGTTGGTAGGTATGAAGCTTTTGGCGGTAAAAGAGATTTACCATATCATTTCGACTGGTACATTCTTGATTCTTGAAAGCTAGGCGATCAGGAGGGTCAGGACTGAACAATCAGTCCTGCATCTCTTCTGACCTTAGCTGATTAATCTAATCACTAGTTCCAACGGGGTTCAAACCTTCATACCGCCTTAGCTTATTCGGAGTTTGGTGGAGTTTATTCGTTAAACTGAAAGATTCCACTGAGAGTTCTCCAAAAAGATGACATATGTGGGGTATCCGGTAAGCGAAAACGAGTGGCGTAAAAAAGATACAGATGACGTCACTCATAGTCAACCTAATGAAAATTTTGAGCTGAAAATCTGAACTTGTGGGTTTTCAAGGGTGCTTAATCCGAATTTGAAAGTCGAAAATGCAAAATTCGGACACACCGGAATTCGCCATTGGTGTATAGTTAGGGGCGACATCTGGATGATCCGCTTGGAGTTCATCGTGATTGGATCGATTATAGGATTTTTGCGGATTTTAACGCTGATTTCGGCCATCAATCTATTTTTGTGGAGATGAGGGGTATTGGAACTTGTTTCTACTCGTTAGAAGAGTAAATCCTGTGAATTTCATTGAAATCGTTAGAGCATTTTTGGAGAAAATCTTGAAAAAATCTGCTAAAAACGACGTTTTTTCACCTACTTGGAATATTTTCTCCCCCTTATAATTGACCTGGAGGGCTGAAATTCTTAAGGTCTCATCCTCAGACATGTAGAAACCAGTCCTCGAAACCGGAATTTTTCTATCGTTTTCGTAGGGGCCGCAATCGTGTTTATACACATCCGCACATACATACGGACACATACAATTTTCCAAAACGCGGAGAAAACTGATCAGATGTCGATTAGGACCAGTTAAAGGTGGTGTTTCAGAAATTGGGGTTTCTGCTGATCTCAATACTTTCCATTCACCTTCAGGTGGGCTGAGGAAAGTAAAAAAAGGTCTGTGAGTGGTTCCTTAACAGAAAAACGATCCTAAATTACAACAACAGCGCCAGGAGTTAAAAATACCAATATCTCCAACAATCATCAGATTATCAATTTATTACTTGTTTACATAAGTACGAGATAGGATACGAGATAGATACGAGAAGAAAGTACGAGAAGATTTTAATCAATTTCTAGGACGATTTTCTTAGTGATGGCCTCCTGGTTCTACCACTGCCCCTCTCCTGGGGGCAATATTGGCTCTGATGAGTCGTACTGCCCTCTTCGCCGATTTCGCCAGACCGGTGTGGTTCACATGAACCCTTGGAAAACGCCCGACCCCAGAGGGGCTTTGAAGTTGAATTTTGTTAATTACTAAGCGAAGTTCTCCCAAGTTGAAACTCCGTTTGGTAGTTGTCACGGGAGTGGAGAACTAACAGGCACAATAATTGCTTAGCCATCCAACCCAGTTGTTATCAGCGGGCGCTTCCCAACCAACTGATAAAGTTCGATGTTTCACACCAAGTAATTTCGATACCCAATAATATTACTCAAGGAAGATACCAGACATTTATATGCACTCGCGTTAATTAAGCCTGGGTCATTCTCAGGAAAACGTGCAATCGGGTTTCAGAGCCTTTTCACTAAAGAAGAAATGTCTTTAGTGATTTCTTCTTTTTTTTTAAATGGTGAATTCCTGTGTGCCGAAACAACCTTCCAGCTACGTAAATACAGTTTTCATCAAGATTCGGGAACGCGTATGCTGGTGCACATCATCTTTACGTCTTTGAAGCTTCTGAATTTTCAAAATGTTGTGAAATAAACATCCATAAAATGCTTCCCTTTGGTTCATTTTCTAATTAAAAATAATGAACCTTTGGGATCGAGCACGGAAAACTTTTTCTAACTCTCCTCAAAATGTTATGCTTCACGTTTCAAGTAAAAATCTCATTTAAAAGTATTTTACGCTGCAAATTATTACACCACGGTTGGTAATTTTCTGTGTATATCACTCATCTCCAATGGCCCTATTGGTAGGTATATAATAAGTACTACAATAATTATACAATAAATTATTTGTACCAAGTACTACCCTAATTATACAAGTTTACAATCATTTTGTAAATTTTGTAGCTACCTGTAATTATTATTATCCGAGAGTAAGTTGTAGGTCCTTCATAACGGAATTCAGTAACTTATTATAAAAGTGAACAAGATACTCGATTCGGTTGGAGAGAAAAAATGCATTCGGACCAGTTGACTTTTAAATGTTCAAAATTCCTGCAAATTTTGGCCTACTCTAAAGTTTTGCGTTTCACACTCGTGTTTCTTCTCTTTTTCCCGTTCAATCCTTGATTCCTTGATGGGAGCAAGCGGTTGGTCCTACAGTGCTGAGTGTGGTCACATTCGATTCTGAAAATCGGTAACTATTTGAAATCGATGGACAAGATTAATATAATGCCTTCCTATTTGATGATATGAAAGGCGTTTTGAAAATATTACATATTATTTTAAAGAACAGCAGAAGCACGAATGTGAACCGCAAATATTTCTCAGTAGGCCGAACTTTAATTACTTCAAAGATCACCTGATCGATAAAAATCAACATTATTTTTGTTTTCACCGAATCGAGTTCGTTGCTTGTTTAAGAAGCTTCCGTAGTTACCTACTGAATTACATTATCAAGGACCTACACCTCTAGAATAGTAGTACTATAGGCAGGGTCCCATTGTACACAACAAATTAATGATTGTGAATGTTAACCTCGTGTTTGATGTTACGGTAGCTACTGTTACTATAACATCAATATTCTCAACCACCAGAGAGTGTATCATTGGGGTAATAGTTAATTATAACAATATTGCATTATTCAATAGGATCTTTGCAGATGGGTGATCTGTACAGAAAAATAAAACACCTTTGTGAAATAATTCGCAGCGAAACGAAGACATTGAAGTAGTCACTTTATTTGTTCCAACCGACCCGTAGAGAAGGCCAATTCTACTCCAATTAAGTCTACTGCACTTTGTGCGAAGCTGGGAAAACTTATCTTGCCCTCGTTTCTGCCCTGGTATCTGTCAATGACTGGTTCACCATGCCTGCCAGCAGGGCGTATTTTAGTAACTCGCTTCGGAGCCGAGGAACTTTTCCCTTCTTCCGCCATTCCTTCGTTCTTTTTTTTCGAGACTATTTTTGCCTCTATTTTTCATTATTTTCTGGAACACGTATAATAAATTGGAACAGACAAGCACAAGTATTTTAAAATCCTTATTTTTCACAGTTGTTTGTCTTTGGGCCGAAGGTCAGTTAAAAAATCAAAGATTTAAATCTTCACTGAAGTGTGGCTGAAATGTCACTTTTTTGAAATAGTTTTACTGCTCGATTGGCCTTGGTTTGACAAGGTTCCAACGCGCCCGTCTGAGGGACCCTCAGCGCCTAGAATTTACTACGTCACACGCGTAAAAATTGGCAATTGGGGGTTTTCGAAGGTGCTAAATCCGATTTGAGGTCAAAAGTGAAAAATTCCTACCCATGCTCAGTACTCATTATATTCATATTATTAAAAATGTATTTTTCTAAACTGACAAAAAATATCAATATTATCAAGAATTGTTTTCTTCAAGTTGACGATTTTCCAGTTTTGAATGCGCCATGGCTACGGATTGTCTGATTGCTCTGGAAGTCATAGGAATTAATCCGAGGGCAAACTCTCAACAACCCTCCAAGTTTGAGTTGAATCGGGGTGACGGAATTCATAGATAATTTTCTTGGAGTCAGCCCCCAACTACCCTCCTAATTTGAGCCCAATCAGTCCATTAGGAACTGAGAAATCGTAGTTTCATAGGAAATTCACGTTTGCGCTTTTGTACACGCTATGAGTGGTCCGATGGCTATGAATTTGATAGAGGACCGTCACGGGGCTAACCCGCACAATCCCTGACAATTTCTTCAAATTCGGACCATGACTTCATATAGTTTTGCCTGTCACAAGGAATTTACCACAGACAGACAGGCCGACAGACAGAGAAGGAACCGAAATTGTGCAGAAAGCTCTGAAACGTGAAAAGCAAGTGGAAATTTTGATTTTGGTGGAAAAAAGTACCTGCACTGTTCACCGGCGTAGTGTTGCACTAGTGATCTACCAAACTTTGGAGAAACCACTCTGCATTGTTGGCAGCATTTTTGTCGGACCCGAGAAATCTCGCTTGAAACGTTGTTGTTGCGAAGTAGAGAAATTGTTTTTCGTCAAGTTGGGACCACCAGCAATCTCGGACCCTTCTCCAGCTTACAAGTTCGAGTTGAGAAAAGTTGACTTTCTTCCCAGCAGAAAAGAAATTACGGTAGTATCCGTGATAACGTACTGTACGGCCCGAGAAATATGACGACTTGTACGGGAGGCGCGAAAGATTGCGATGCGGAGGAAAAAGTTGTGTGACATGTTGTTTGACCTGCCGGAAGAAAAAAACGTTATCCACCTAAGTAAAGTGGTTTAGCGGCAATGAGTACTTCCAACTCCGTTTTTCCCTGGTAGAATGAATGAGTTGTCGAGCAAAATTATGGTGTCGTCAAAATCAAGATGAATCAATAACCTATCTTTACTACTTATAATAATATAATATATAATAATAAATCGTCTAGTTTATGTCTGTTTGTTTATTATGTTTGTGACTCAACTCTGCTCGAACGGGAACACGGGGTGTTGATGGTGATTTTCGCAAAATCGTGGATAAATTCCTGGCAAGATTATATTAGATTATTATAGTTGATGTATACCTATTTTCACCTCTTCCTTCATCGTAAAAATTAACTTCATGTTAATTTATTTATTTTTCTCAAATTCAATTTTTCGAAACGTACTATCACTTTATTTATGAACAAAAAGGCTGTCATTATTTCAATTTCGTCGTATGCTTTTTTGCTAAACATTTCAAAATCTTATGTTTGAAATTCCGTTCAGACCACCCACGTTGGAGGAAAATGTGGCAAGGCAAGGGCAGCCAACACAACATCACCGAAGCTAAGTACTCTCGAAAACTCCTGAATCACAATTTTCAGCTCCAAAATCCGAGAAGTTAGGTCCTCTCACTCGGTCCCCAAAGAAGGATAGTACTGATGACGTCACACGTTTCCTTCTTTTCTCGATTTTCCACCTGCTTCTGTTCATTTCCGACCCTTCATCCCCTAAGGGAAAGTTCTGTTTAACCTACAACTTGAAAGAATCAAATAAATGCACGTTTATTCCCCATTACCTATCGTGATTCGCCGTATCTACTTGAATGACTCAGGTTCTAGAAACCCACAAAATGTACCAAAGTTTTAGAGTGTACCAAAGAGAGCAAACACTTTTCTAATTTCTGTAAGGTGAAATATTGTCTTTCTCAAAAACTGCATTCTAATTCTTGTCCTTACTGAAGATATTTGGTTTTCTGTCCGTCTGTTTGTGTCTCCACGAATCCTTGTCAGCCGCCGTAACTTTCACAGTTATCATCCGATGTCGGTGAATGTTTGAGACTTTGTGCGGGTTGGTCCCTAAATCGCCCCCTTATATATCTTTGAGCCTCTACGCTTGCATTTTGAATTTCCACAGACACTGATTTCTCGTTAATAGCCTGATTTTTCGTAAACTTGGAACGGAGTTGGGGGCTAGCCTTCAGGTGATTCCCTATGAATTCTTGCATAGACTGATAGACCTAGAAGACCTTCTGCTGTAGCCTTGGCGCATGTTGATGGATTACCTCGTTTAGACATTTACCGTACCACTTTTAATTATTTAGAATGTCTAAAGTACATCCATCAGGACGAAAGTGAACAAGTTCTTCAAAATTATTGAAGAAAATATATGTACTTCTTATTTACCTACTTGTTTTTGTTTGTTGTTTTTCGCTAATTTTGTACTTTCTCCATTATTGAAAAAGAATCGCGAGTGATTTAGTTCGTACGCACAGTAGTGTTTACTACACACTGTCAAGACAGTCGTACTGTAAAAATGTATGACTCCAGCAAATTCGAGTCTCCTACGACTCTACCCTCAAAATTTCGAATAAAAAAACCCAAAATTGCGTGGCATACAAACAGACCAACGATCATAATTTAATTATGTTCGGCAAAATAATAACGGTACGAGTATTGAATATTTATTCACGACGTTGAAATGATCTCAATAGCTACCACAATAGACGAAACTAAGTCAACAAAGCTGTACAGTAGCTTTATATAGGTATATTGCGACGATTAATTCCCGCTATAAACGATTCTGTAAACAAGAACTTTTAAAGGGGCATTACAAAGAGACATTTCATTAAAAGTATCGGCTTTACATTCGCAATAATCGCTAGAAAAAAACGAAGCGTGGCCCGTCGGTTTACGCCAGTCCTTGACTTTAATTGTCTAGCAAAGTATTTTATTGCCGTAATAATAATGATTTACGAGGTACAGGCTCGGAATAATGAAACGCTTCTTGCGCTAACGGCGTGAGGGGATTTACGTTTAAAGTGGCTTTTATTGCATTTTCCATTGTCTTCCCGTCCAACGAGAAAGAACGTGGACTGAAGATGACTGACGATACATTTATTTCGGTCATTACGTTTTAATTCAATTTGACGAGAAATCTCAAATGAAAAGTGTTAGACATGTTTTCATGTCATTCCGAAGACATGTGTAGCTACTTATATTCAAGGAACTTCTTATATTATTTCAACATTAGCAAGAATTTTCGAAAACCCCGTGTGAATGATTCCTATGAGAGGAGCGCCTTTGGCTCTTTCGTGTGGATGGTCCTTCGTCTTATGGAGTGTATCTTCGGATGAATCATGAAAAAGGAACTGGTACAAGTAATAGGCGCTATCACTAAATACAGCTTCTTGTTGTATCACTATAGATATTTAAGACAAAGCGCAAACTTGAGTAAGAATAGAATAAAAGGATGAAGAATAGAATAAAACGTCTGCCAAGTTGGATGGGCACTATATTTTCTTCAATTATTGTAAAAGAAACATAAATAGAATTAGCTGGTGTAAAAATGTATTGCAATCCTGTATCTTATATCAAAAGAGCTGAAACATGGTACCACTATTCTTTCGCTTTCGTGTCCATTCTTAGTCAATAGTTGAGCTCCCCAGATCAGCTGTAAACCACAAGTTAAGATCTGATGTTAAATTGTGGTTTACAGCTGATATGGGGAGCTTAATTTTTGACTCAGCTGATCTAAGAGCTTTTAGCGAATTTTCAAAGAAAATGAAGCTACTGCAATGGCTTCAAAATTTTAATAATTTTTTTTAAGTAAATTTCTGAAATTTTTCTCTATGGAAACCCGTTTCAGACCATTCTGAAACGATTCCTGAAATGTAACACTTCATATATACCTATGTCACTCCAGACGATATCTGACCGTGGAATCGAGATAAAAATCAAAAAAAAAAATGTAAAATGTCAATAATATCAAAAGGATGAGTTCGTTGGCCAGAATTTTTGGAGTAAACTTGGTAAAGTTGGTTCAAATTTTTAAAATTTCGTTTTTTTTTCTTACATTCGATTTAAAATTTCCTACAAGAATCACCCACTAAATCGGTTGAAGTTATTCTTTGAAAATTCGGCGCTCATCGACTCATGCTGGATGAATGGAACTTTTTTCGATTCAGCGGATGAAGGAGCTTAATTTTCAACTCAGATGATCTTTGAGCTCCATTTTCCACTCATCTTATCTGAAAGCCCAATTTTCTACTCAGCTGATCTGGCAGCTCCTTTTTTCACTCCCCTGGTCAATGTAGGTAAACGCTATTTTCTCTACTCGATTTGTTATGAATTTGGAAGTGGCTTGATCAAGATTCGAAAATTTACTGTCCGAATTCGGACAATCGTACATTCGGTAGTGAGGAAGCAAAATGGACTGAAAATAATATATAATTTTCGAATTGTTGACAATAACTGTGGTCTTCTGCGAGCAACTTTGTGTCTAAACACAGGATTCAACAATAATGACGAGGTAGGTTTTGTCATTAATGGGTATTTATTTCTTGGGGCAAAAAAGTGTGTAACGAAAAAATAATTCAACTTTTTTGGTGCACTTCTTGTGGTGCTATAAACTTCAAATTTGAAACACACATCAAGACATCACATTCCTCATGATGGCTTCAAACCTCAAGACTCGCTCCAAGATCAGTTTAGTCGAAAGTTGAGCTTATGGATCAGCTGATTCGGAAATTGAGCTCTCAGACCAGCTGAGTCAAAAATTGAGCCCCCAGATCAGCTGTGTATTAAACTTGAGCTTATTAACTAGTGATAAAATTGTTTTTTGAGGAAACTTAAGGTGCATATTAATTTGAAAACCTCTATTATGGATTATCAGTGATACAGTGATAATTTATCACACAAGGTCCCAAGTTACTCTGAATGAGTTGAGAATTTCAATTTTGAATTTGAGATCATGGGAGATCATTTGAGATTTTGAAATGAAATATGATGGGGAGTTAGGTACAGTTTGAAATAATGGTTCTCTGACTCGCTTTTGCGTCCTATTTTGACTGAAAATACGAGGGAGGAGCTGCCATGTGTGGGATATCCTATATTAAGGGCTCTAGCAACTAATTACAGCAGTTGACTAATCATTATAAGTGGGTATACGACGTTACCGGATGAAATTTCTACCCACACAAGAAATCGAACGCTAGTCCTCTGTGAACGCATTGCTTCTTGCAAAAGACCGTTCGGCCCAGAAGTACTTTTTTTGTAAATATGTATATTATGCATTCACTCGTTTGTATGATAGGTGTATTAATAGTAGGACGGTAAATCATTCCAGATTTCCGATACGCTCCACATAATCATGGAATATGAAGTAATACTTGAGATGACATTTCTGGGAGAGTAGTGGAATTATTAGACAAAATACGATTGTGAAAAAGAGCTAGTTGATACCTAATCAACGTATTGATTGAAGAAAAAAATGAGAGTGCGGGAATGTCTGGCGAAGTCTTGAAGAATATTGCTATGTGAATTTATACTGTTGATGTCATGGGGATAATGATAATGGTAATAATAATTATGGAGTGTTTAATCAAGTTGGTGGCCCTAACCTCTCACTCAATGAAATTTCAGATAACTAAACAACGTATACATTTAAAAATTTGTTGTATACTGTACATACTGTATTATTCTGTACTGCTACGATGTTCATTAGGTAAATCTTAGTTTACCTTCATTTTTTGTACAAAGGAATTTGATACAATATGGTATAATTATATTGTGCACATTGTGCCTCGGCTTAAACGAGTCTACTTCATTCTTAAATTAAGGCGAATTCTTGGTTTTCTCACCCTATTTTACTAGATTTTTCTCGTGTGGTGCACCAGCTTTCTGACATCTTCACTATTCCGCTGAAATATTGGCTTCAGGACATGTCGGTGTTGGTGTTTCGTCCCTTCAAGTTTGTCTCACAACTATTAACATTTCTTCCGCGTGTTTTTGTGTGGCTCATCAAAACTACTGACTCTTAACAACCGCATCGTAATACTTTGATGGTGCTTTTATTCGACACTCCAAGACCGCTTCGTGTTGTCTGCACCTGCCTTAACTCTACTGTGTTTCCCTGATTGGTCCTAAAATGAATAACAAAAATACAAGAGGTGATTCCGTACAACACTTGGGAAAACGTTTTCCCGTGGCAGGTAATCAAAAAAATTTTAACGAAAAAAGCAAAGCTTTAAGTATTCTCTAATTTGTGAATAGTAATAATTCAATCTTCCTTCCGTCAAGTCCATGATTCAGTGCTTCCCATCAAGTACGATTTTCCACAGAAAAAAAGCATTTAAGAGATTCATGTTGATTTTTCGAAGATATTTTGGGAAAACTTTTAGAAGAAATAATATATGAATCAAGCCAAATCAAACAGCAATAGGTTTCATTTCAATGTCAACGAAAATGGTGTATTTCTGGTAGATATAACATTTCCCAGTCAAATTTAGTTTTTTCCCAATCAAATTCAAGGTGTTTCAACTCCTTTTGATATGACCTACCTTGAATTTGATTGGGAAAAAACTAAATTCTTGATTAGGAAAAACTAAATTTGGTCGGGGAAAAACTAAATTTGGTGGGGGAAAACCACTGGGAAATGCTATAGCTAGAAATGGCACCACATGTCCTACACAAATAATCAGTTGTTGGTAGGTAGTCGGGATTCAGCCAGAAAAACCTACGCTTCAAAGCATTCCTTTATTTAACGACGGGAACTGTTTTATTTTTGGACTGAAGGAGTTTTTCTCATAAACAGGTTGCCTGAAGATGGGTCTAGTTTAGACCGGAAACGTCGTTAAATAAAGGGATGGAGTGAGGGGTTTTCTGGCTGAATCCTGACTATCTACCAACAACTAATCATGCAGCCGTTTCTTCCACATACAAAAATTTTCCGTCAAATACCTAATTTTGTTCAATTTTTCTGGGATTTGGCCCACTGAGCGGCCACATGATAGCACTCCCTTAAAAAAGTCATGGTAAAATTGCACTGTGGTCCTTGAGATTTTTGCGGATGAAAGAAAGAAAGAAAGAAAATATGGTTTATTGTACACAGAATACATTCCATTTTGTACAACTTATATTAAAGGCATTCGTAGGTTTCTTTTTTTTTTTTACTTTCCACAACCCACCAGAAAGGTGGGAGGAAAGTATTAAAATAAGAGGAATACCCTATTGTTTTTTCCTGAAGCACATTGTACTATTCCCATGGGAAATTCAACGCTGAATACGTCTATACCTCCTTTCAAAAATAACTCCTTTCAATGTTTTACCCAAAAACGTAGTTTTTTTGTCGAGCTTCCTTGACACTATTTTTGGCGATTCTCGAATAATTCTGTAGGCTTAGGAAGATGAGCCACGGAATTGACGCAACTTTGCGTCGAATGAGACTAATCGGTGCTCTTCTGGTTGAAATTTGTTAAGTTGGACACACAGATAGTATTCAGAGGTGTCTAACTTTTTACACAAATCTCCAAAAATGCATTATCGAACCAACAGAGCTGCGATTGGTCTCATTCGACGAGTCTAGTCATGGCCAATTTCCCAAATGGATTAGTTCCATCATTTTTTTAGTAGAGTAAAAAGAAACGTCTAAATCAGCATACAATTAGGGGTTTTTTGGTAGTCATTTTGGCAAACCATAGAGAAAATAATTCAGATTCGGATTCAGTAACCCCTGAAACCCAGCTTCAAATCAGTGCTAGATTCCTTGGTTCACTTTGATTTTTCCTCTGAGCAGTGTAATCACGGTTGAAACGCCACGTTGGTTTCAGTCAGACTGAATTCTTCGTCAATTTTCTCCTTGGGGGGACTCCAACTTCCATAAAGCTAAGAGCAAAGTCTGACAAACCGCCTGTACGGAATCACCCTGTACTTTAAAAAACCTTCCCTTTTTTCCAACTTTTCTGTTATTTTCATTTTCATTTTTATTTTGGACCTATAAAAATAGATTACGTTCGTGATTCGACGGAACATCCGGACGTGCAAAACGATTCCGGACTCGATAGTGTTGGTCTTGAATCTGAATTGGACCCGTTAGAGGACGAGGGTGGAGAGCGCCCTTCGCTCATCAACTGCTCGCTTACCATCCACACGGTCAAACGGAATACTGTCGTCATTGGGTTCGTTTCCCATTGGATCACCACCTACAGTTACCTTTCAAGTAAGTCACTAATTCGTACGAAGGAGAAAGAATGGAAGCGAAACACTGTATTAAAATACGGTATTGAGCAGAGTGGAACTGGGTAACCCACGATATTGGGAAAGTTGGTAACCTACAAGTACAACATTTTGGAGTGCTATGGGATTTGTGAAGTTGGTTTACTTCGAGCAAAAAGGATTTATCGTCTTAATGGAGTTTTCCCTCTAAAATATGAATTTGAAAAAAACCATTGAATTCTAAATCAACCAAAATTCAAGTAGAGTTGAGAGGCGAAAAAAAAGACCCAGTAAATTCACCACTGGATTCGTAAAAGTGAAATGAATTTGAAGCCTGATTACTCAAATCTAAATTTTGTGGGTTAGCTCTTTTCTATTTAATATCGTCCTATCCTAGAAACCGGATGCTGGCAATTCAAGTTTTACTAAAGCTCCTAATTTAACCTCATCTACCTGAAAAAATATTTTTTTGAGTCCTTTTCGATGGAGAAATATAGAAATATTACCTTTTACGAGTAGTAAACCTAGCACACCTTATTGGGTACTGATGTCGGTATTCCATCACTCATTTATTTATTTATCTACATAAGAAATGGGCAAGCGCAGTTACAAAATTGTATTCTAATAAACACAAATATTTACTTATTGCTATTTAGAAGAACGTGACTGATATAAGGGAACGAAATACAAATTGTACAAAGTTGAAAATCTGAAGCACATGAGCAATAGTGGCAGAACAAAGAATAAATAATAAACCAAAAGATCAAAATGGAAGGCTCAAACAACCTACATTACAAAAAATCATCCCGAAATATATGGAAACTATGCTTAGCAGGTGCATTTAGGCTGATGATGGCACACCACTGCAATTCTCTCGGTTCACGTATTATCCTATTGAATCGAGTCTAGCGTAGCAGTCTGTTACCTAACTTGAGGACAAAATCTATCGGTGATGGGAACTACATATTAATAGCTCTCCGTTGATAGTCGATGTGAACTACATAAATCGATTTCCTTGTTTCCATGTCTTGATCGATTGATCTGAATGACAATGTAAACAAATGCAGCCTTGGGTTTTCATGTAAAACCGTTCCACGAACTCTCTACCAGTTAAGTGGCACTCGTGATGCCTTAATCCGGAATACTGATCAACAGACTACAGATAAGAAAATTCCTGTGATCTTCTTTTTCCGTTCTTATCGACTTTTTTCGTTATTATTAACGTAGTTTTGGTGGGTTGTTATAAAACTGCATGTATGGAGATCGACCCAACACAAAAATGTTTGTTAATTTTGATCGGGAATGGAGTCCACTGAAATATTCACCTTCTGTCGAGCTATCTTTCGATAAATTTATTATATTCTTCGCGGCTCGAAGGAAATATTATGGTGTCAACATTACCCTTCCAGTCACTAATACCAGTGAAAAAGAATATATTCTTTGAGCTCTGAAGAATTTATTAATTTAAATAATACCTAATAATTAATAAAAATTAAGAATGATAAAATTTATTTTTAATTTATTTCAATCTTTTTTTTTTAGTTTAAAAAAGTAAAAATAAATTAATTAATATTCATTACCTATTTAATTTAATTAATTATTTATTTATTAAATTTATCGCAAGCTCGGCGAAGAAGGTGAATATTTCAGTGGCCCCCATTCCCGAACAAAGTTGAAAATTTTTCATAAAAGGCTTTAAGAGACTCTTTTCCCAAATCTAAAATTCAAGTTTCTCACAACGGGCACCTCGTTCGTTTAAAAATATCTCATTACATCACGATGTTGGTAATCTTAAAATATTTTTGAGGTTTTTCTTATGCAACACATCCACTCGCTGTTGAACAGAAGGGATTTCAGTAGTTATCTGACACAATAATCTTCATCTCATCTTCGTCTATAGTACAGGCACCTAATCAAATGATACGACGTAGTTTAAATTTGTATCATTTCTTATTTCCTAAGTGAGACCTGACTACTGTCCAAATCTGTTACAGTGGGCATCAACATTGATTATATTCAATTCATAGTACTGACAGTAGGCGGGGAAGGTTCACTTCTAGCTGTGGGGGGCGTGTTCCGAAAAAGATTGAAAACATTCAGTTCTAAAGTTTCATCAACAAACTGTTAATCAATCGGAACATTCGAATACTAGGCTAATGTTGATTCAGGTGAAATCCAATACCCCTGTCCATTACGAAGAAGTTGTGTACATGACCCGATAATTCGATCAACGAAACTAACATAATTCATACACATTGTCCTTCTAACCCACACCCGACACGTTAGCGATCACGTTATCAATTCATTCATGCTCAATAAAGGCAGATCTCAAACAATTGAACCGGTCATGTGTGTTCAAATACATGCGGTATCTCTCCACTATCATATTAATCATATTCGCTCAAGCGAATGATAATTCCACTCCGCACTCTGATCCACTTCAATAAAATGCTGATCACCAATATATCTGTCTAGTGCAATGTTGGGCAAACGCCATTTTGCAATTAAATTAGTTTTTGGTTGTAAATCAGGCTTTAACCACTCAGACCATATATGTTCCTATGTTTAAAATAGTGTTTTCTACCGAAAAACACATTTTGTGACCCTCATTTTCAAAATTTCACCCCTCGGAGCACTCTAAAAATTCTGGCCAACGAACTCATCCTTACATACTCACGAACTCATCCATTGACATTTTGAAATTTTTTCGGATTTTTTTTAGGTAGATTCCAAGGTCAGATATCGTCTGGAGTGACATATATATACGGAAATGTGTTAGTTAATTTTCAGGAATCGGTTTAGAATGGTCTGAAATGGATTTCCATGGAAAGAATTTTTTCAAAAATCGCATTACTAAAATGTTGGAGCCATTGCAATAGCTTCATTTTCTTCGAAAATTCGCCAATATAATGCTCTGACCCTGCAAACGTCCAAATTTTCTGGACTCTAATCGCAGTCGGCACTTGAGGCGGTTGTTGTGTATTTTGATTATTTGCTTACTTGCTTACATCTAAAAGATAATTAATTGTAATTTTTTGAAATTGTAAAATCATTTCATGCCTTAGCCATTAGCTAACTGCCAGAAAACGTCACGGTAGATTAAGAGGCTAAGGGAGTGTGTAAGTAATTTACTTTTTCCCATTTTTCTCAGCCATATATTTATACAGACGGAAAATTTTAAATTTCAGGAATCGTTTTAAAATGGTCTGAAACGGATTTCTATGAAGACAATTTTCAAAAATTGCATTACTAAAATTTTGGAGGCATTGCAATAGCTTCATTTTCTTCGAAAATTCGCCAATAGAATGCTCTGAGCCTGTGCAAACGTCCACATTTTCTGGACTCTAATCGCAGTTGTGTAATTAACTTTGACCCAACAATTTTAACAATTCGCCCTCTATCTTCTAAAAGAAAATTAATTGTAATGTTTGCTATTTCGGTGCCTAGTGGTGTAGAGTGCACAGCTGACATACATAGTCTAGAGTCATTCAGCTACCTACTTTAAGATCTTGAATCCTTCACGGTTAATTTGAAACCACCCTGTAGGGGTAAAATTTCAAAGACTTAAAAGTGAAAACTGCCGTTTCGTAGGCTCCAGAGGACCCATTGCAATGAACGGTGGTAAGTATCTATACTTACTTACCACCCCAAAATATGTATAAGGATTCTAATCCTTATACATATTCTAATCCTTATTCTAATAATTTATAATCCTTATACATATTTTGGGGTGCAGAAACGCCAGGAAAAAAAATTGGTGGAAAATCTCGACTCCCTCGAAAGTACAACCGTGAATTACAAAGTAAAATCCAGGTTGATAGAGCTAGAAGAAATTCATGTCCATTCATGTATTCAAATTTCATTATAATAAAAACCTACCTATCGTTGTTTGTTTTCGCCCTTCAGACGGAATTGGAAGGAGAATTTAATGCTCGAATAAATTCAATTCAAATTACAATTTTTTTCGCCTCATTTGAGGCCAAACGAACCTCGGGGAAATGAATTAGTTGCCGTGTTTTCTTCTGGGTTCTTCGTGCGAGGTTTTCACATTTCTGATTTTGACAGTTCGGGTGGAATCTCTCATGGGTTATCAAATGCGGGCTCTCATAATAATTAAATGGTAGCTAATGAGGAGAATGATTTATGCCAACTTTCAAGGAATTCGGATTGAACGGATCAACGGAATATTTTGGCCCTTAATTCATCTGTAGACGACAAATTTATGAGAGCGCTAAATGCTCAACTTGTCAAAAAACGGGTTTATTGCTGGAAAAACTATATTTAATTTATTTTGGATGGAATGAGAAATTACGATTTGAATTTGCTTACAGCACATGAAAACGCATTCTAGACCTATACTGCCCAGAACATAAACGCACAAGTTAAAACGGAATTAATGGAGTTTGTCTGGGAAATGCTAAAAATTCCAATCGCATTTAGTTTTTTCACAATCAAATTTAAGGTGTTAGGAAGCCCTTAACACGTTGACTGCCACACAGAAATCACCAAAACTTCCCACCAGGCTTCAAAATGTAAATAATGCAGATTTTTGAGAATTTTCTTCATGGAAATCCGTTTCAGACCATTCTAAACCGATTCCTGAAAATTAGCTTAACACTTTTCCATAAATAATATGTCACTCCTGGCGATATCTGACCTTGTATCTACCTTCAAAAATCCGAAAAAATGTCAAAATGTCAATATAATAAAAGAAAGGATGAGTTCGTTGGCCAGAATTTTTGGAGTACCTACTCCAAGGGTTCAAATTTTGAAAATTTAGAGTCAAAAACCGCTTTAAAAAAACGCGTTTTTTTGAGGTTTTTGCTGTGAATTACCGTCTTAAATAGGAACATAATATTCGGAATCAGCGTGAAATTTCCTATAAGAATCACTCACCAAATCGGTTAAATTCATTCTTCAAAAATTCGCTCATCAACTCATGCTGCATGAATGTTTCCTTTTTTCTTTGTAAGATGCTATGGAAGTGGAAGGAGGATTCTACTTCCATGAAAGATGATAAATCGTTGTGTACTGACAGATTAGTCCACATGGAATATGTTGTTGCTAAGAAACGTCCTTAGGAGCGCTAAAATAGCTTGTTGGTGAAGGCAATGTGAGTCACATTGACTCGCGTGGCCTGAGTGTACAGTCAACTGTGACTCATGCTGACTCACCATGGCAGTCAACGTGTTAAGACACTTCCTATCTTCAATTTCATTGGGAAAACACTGAATATTACTGGTCTTCAACATTCGCTGGCTGGAAGCATACCCAAAATTCGTTTTAGACATTACCGAATATAATCATAATCCTGATTTTTTTCGGTTTTATTAAGTAGTAGTTAGTAATCGATAGTACCAACTGGGAATGTAGTTAAGACTAAAATTTAGTCCAACCACATGTAGGTAGTTATCAGTAAGTTGAAAATGTAGGTTCTGGGCCATAACTAATAGTGTAAAAATGGAGTCTTTGCATATCACTGTTATCAGTTGCATATCAGTAACCTCCTGCCAGCTGACTGATAAGCCGCCATCTTGTCCGCCATGTTTACTGCCTCCTTGATAAGCAGTGTTGCCAACCTGATAACATTCCCACCTATGTTTGAAATGTGGGAGGTTACTGATATGCAACTGATAACAGTGATATGCCCATTTCTACACTACTTGATGACGCTAAAAGGGGTAATTTGGGGGGGTCCTTCGAGTAACGTTAGCGTAGTTATATTAGTTATGATCCAGAACCTACGTTTTCACCCTACTGCTATATCTACCCACTTTTGCAACTATTAGCAGAATTCGTCAAACATTCTTTATAAGTTGCAGTTCAAAGACCAAGCAGCGATCCGCTTTTTGACCCGATTTCAAGTTAGCGGGCCATTTTTACCACTGTTCGGCGGCGTTCCCAAACGCAGGTGTGTGATCAACTAACGATGCACTTCATTATTAGAAATTAGATGAAATTGAGCTAGAAGATCCAACTCTCGATGATTTAGAAAATCATGTATAATCCTCCTCTATTAAAAAAAAAATGAAATACTAAAATTAAAATAATAATCAATGTAAAATCAAAACAAAAAAATAGGTACTCAATGTAAAATCTCGACCCCGGTAAAATCAGGTACTATTGTGATATTTTTGCGAACTCGATATTTCCGCTTATACTCAATCCCTGATATTGGGTAAAATTTGTCTAAAACTGAAATTTCTAAAACTTTTGGTTACGTGGAAGAGAATCAGTACATACTCATCCACAGCAGTCGAGCTGTTACAGGTGGTAGAGGTAAATGAGTTTTGGAGTTCTTGATAAAATTCGAAAAAGGTATTATCTTCCGTCCTAAATATTTTTTTTAGGCTTCAGAATCCTAGGATTTTCACCCCTCAACACCTGTCCAGTATCCCCACGTCGTAATTTCTGGCACATTATTAAGATTCAGATTTTTCTTTGACAGAATTGAAATTACTCTCCACAAAGACCTGTGAAAATAAAGCGCCCCCTGGCTTGATCGAATTCCTTTTGAATTTCATGTAAATGCCCCATATTTTCTACTCCACCTTTCCTTATTAAAATCGTAAATGAAGTATTCAACGGTGGACCAGTCTCCGACAGCTTAGGAAACGCTTTCATTATCCCTGTCTGATGAACTGCGACTCTTACGACCCTGCAAAGTCGCGTTGAATCGCGTGCCTCGATACAGCCCTTAAAACATAATTTGATATTCCGGTTTACTGAGTGCTAGAGTGGTGGTGTAAAAATTGAGAACAGCTATAATGCAAACGCGGGGTTTTAATTATAGTTTTTGTTATCACTCTAAGTAATTATTATTATTGTTATGAGCGGCAACTAGAGTTCGGTCTCGCGACAAGACTAGTCAGGTGCCTTATCTTCATTTTATCACTTTACAAGTTGTAGGCATCCCGATTTTCAGTTCAGGGATATGTCGTTGTGCGATCTGCTACGTTTGCTAATGAATTGATTTGTTTATGTTTGTCCTTGATTGCTTGATGGCTCAAGAAAGCCGTGATCGGTCGGATTGCGATTCACTACTTTATAATAGGCGTGAACAGTGGTCTGAGCAAAGCTAGGTCACCTGCTCGTCAATATTGTTAGAGGGATGTAAAAAATTATCAATCATTGTTATTAGCTGTTGCATAATTATTATGTTTGACAGGTTCCTATGAAATATAGATGCACCATCTTGGCAGGAGTTTTTTATTTCAGTGATTTGTGAGCTTAATTATGAATAGAAGTTAATGGAATGAAATAGAAATCGAAACAAAGAGGCAGATTGGATTGGTGATGTTGCTAATGATAGAAGCGATTGAGAATGAATGAAACTTTCAACCTACCCCACTTTTGAAGTGTGCCTAAAAATTCTAAGGAAAACGGGTCCCAAGAAAATAACTTTCTCAAGCTCCCTGTGGGTCACGGAGGACATGAAGTTTCATTCTTAGTTCACATTGTACATAATTGTATGTTTTAGAGGTCATGTTTGGGTTGGATTTTGGCTTGACCATGTGTAAACTTATTTGACCCGAACTGTACATATTCATGTTAACCCACATCCATCTCAGGGTTGGAAAAGTGCGTGACATCTAGACCTGGTGCTTGGAACAGGATTCCAGCTCTTATCAGTGTTTTGAGGTCGAGTACTGATAAGAAATGAATTCCTATCAGTTCTTGACCTCAAAACGCATGATGGAACAGACAGATATTGCATTTTTATGACCTGAGTCTAAGCAGTAAGTTCGACGAAATATATAATATGGTGGGTAACTAGAACTTTGCATCACTAAAATTTTGAAGCTATTGCAATAGCTTCATCCTCTTTAAAAATTTGATAACATGCAAACAGTCCTAAGCATGCACAAACATGCATAATAAAATTCGGTTTTTTGGTGTAGTAAGTTGCCTAAAAACACTCTGAATGGACTTATGAAACACAAACTTACTTAAGAAAAACAAACTTCTTTACCTAACAAACATGCAAAAACCGGACTTTATTAATCACATGTGGTGTGAAACGGATTTCCATGAACAAATTTTCAATAATTTGCATTACTAAAATTTTGAAGCCCTTGCAATAGCTCCATTTTCTTCGAAAATCCGCTAAGATGCAAACAATCCTAAACATGCGCAAACATGCAAAATAAACTTCGGTTTTTGGTGTAGTAAATTGACTAAAATCTCTCAGAATGGACTTATGAAACACAAACTTACTTGAGAAAACCAAACTTCTTTACTTAAGAAATATGCAAACATGCAAAAATTGAAAATCCGGACTAAGAGTCACATGAGGTTTGAAACGGATTCCCAAGAAGAAAATTCTCAAAAATTTGCATCACCAAAATTTTGAAGCCATTGCAATAGCTTCATTTTCTTCAAACATTCGCCAACATGCAAACAATCCTAAGCATACACAAACATGCAAAATAAACTTCGATTTTTGGTGTAGTAAATTGCCTAAAAACAGTCAAGATGGACTTATATAAACATTAGGGCATTAAATAAGAAACATGTAAACAAGCAAAATCCGGACTCTAATAATCACACTAGCTCCTCCTTCTCATTCTCTGTTGTTAGCAAGCATGAACTATCAGTTTAGAAATCAACTTCTCAAATAATCAGTAGTTCATGCTCAACTACCATAATCAAATCCCTCTAGTACCTACGAGTTCATAGAGGATGATGATGATGATGATGATGTTGAAATGATTTGCCCCTCATTCACAACTATCCGTTCTTCCAGCTTCTAACAACTCCCTTCGATCCTGCCATTCGCCTACTAAAGTCGATCCCTGATAAACATTAGCGATCAACTGCAGCTATCTGGGCCTTCGGAAAAACGGGCAGCGCTCGCCTCGGCTTTATAGGAGTTTCCTCCAGTTTTCCCACGAGCCATTACTGCGGAAACCTCGCCAACTGAATACAAAAACCGCCTCCCGAGTTTCGCCTTCCGGTCAATTTGTTTTCATTAGCGATTCCGCGTTTAATTTGCCATAAATGTTAATTAGGTGTATCACCACGATGGGGCTCCTCTCTGAAAGCATCATGGTTGGCGGTTTCTTCTCCTCTCGAGCGTAACGGAAGCCCGATAATTTATTTATTGTTATGGTTCAATTTAGCCTTTGGAACTCATCTTTATCTGAAGAGATATCCAAATGAAAGTAGTGTAACTCTGAACTTAAAGTTCCTGTCATGCAGCATGAGTTGATGAGCGAAATTTCAAAGAATAATTTCAACCGATTTGGTGGGTGATTCTTGTTGGAAATTTTGCTCTGATTCCGATTTTACTATGTGTTCCTATCTTTAAGATGGTAATTTACACGAAAAACCCGTTTTTCGACCCTTATGTCTCAAAATGTGACCTACCTAGTCAGCGGACCCGCGAGAAATAGAATTACCGAAAATTTGATTTTAATTCGCCATAAATTTGGAAAAAATCACATATATATTTGTGAGTTTAAAAAAATTCACATATTTAGTTGTGAATGAAAAAAATTTACATATTTAGTTGTGAATTAAAAAAATTCACTGTTTTTTTGTCATTATTTCCATTTTTCGTTAATTATTCACACATTTTTTGTGATTTTAATTTTATTTACAGAAAAAGTAGTGAATGTGAATTATTTAATATTCACATTTCCAAATAGGTGAAGTATGAATTAATTCACATTCACATTCACAAACAAAGCATGGTGTGAATTACTTCACAACCTTATCCATAAATAAAAATGTGCCTAACTCTGGTTTTGGCTAGTCTCTTCCGCACCACATGTTTCAGTTATGATTTTACCCATCTTCTAGAGGTTCTTCACATAATGTATAACATTATCCTCGCTCCCCATTTCAGTCTTGCTTGAAAAGGGGAAATCCAGATCTTACGTGGGAGTCCTCTGCCGTTGTACGGGATCTCTAGGGATGAAAGCTAACGATCTGAGAACTCCAAGTTGGTTCATATGTAGTCCTCGAGGATTCCGCTCACGCTCCTCAACATCTATTTATCCGCTCGATTTACTTGGTCCTCTCAGAGTCGGACGCGGGTTCTTTACGTAACGTCAAGCTAAAACCGATGAAGTCGAATAACCTCTGGTGAAATTGGCGATTCCCAAAATACCCAAAGCGAATGACGTGACGCTATAATTTATAATAACCGTAGGATACTATAATTACTAGACCCATTGACAATGCGGGTTTTACTTAGCCTCGTCATTTTGACTGCGTAGGTACCTATCTACAACTTCAACAACTCTATAAGTAATACTCTAATAAGTACTATAAGTAATACTAATAATACTCTATAAGTATTTCAAAGTATAGGTACACGAAAAACCATGCATATCAGGTGCTTTTACAGGTTGGAGGCACCAGTGAATTTGACACGGTTAATATGTGACATTTCATAAACTATTCAGCATTGTAAACTTCACCGTTAACGATACCGAACAGGCCCAGCCTTCGTGAGGGGGCCCGAATTTGAGGAAGGAAAAAAGAACAATAATAAAATTAAAGAAATAATAATTTAAAAAGATAATAATAATAATAAATCATTAAAAAAATGAATGCGTAAATAAGGCCTTCTTGGGGGGGAAATCCTCTAAGCATCAACATACTTCAAAATCACCTACCATCAACCCCCCCCTATTTTGCATATGGTGTTGAACTAAGCAGATCGCTCGATAATTTTCGTGTTTTCGACCTTAAGTTACTAGAACGGCCATAACCATAACGTCCTTAATCTACCAAGTAAATTCAAATTGTGGGATACCGTTGGAAATAGCGTTAAATTTCCCATCTCCCTAGTGCATTGTAAAAACAACTGTAGATTCAGTGGGCAAGAAATTTGACTAAAATGAGAGTTTTCTCACATTTTCAAAATTGCTATTTTTTCAAACGGCGCTATATGTCTCCGATAAAATGGGAGAATTCACGTGCACGTTGCAGGAAAAACTTTCTCAGAATCTCAGCTTTTCAATAGGATGGTTAGTTCTTATTTTGCTGTAGGAATTATGGGAGAAAATCAAGTTTGAATGCAAACAAATGTCGGGTTTTTTTTTTCTCAAGGAAACCGAGTGTTAGGGTGTTTACGACTTGACCATGGCTAGAAGAGTTTGTTATCGTTTTCGACGTAATTTTTCACGCTGAATCGAATGATGACACTCCAGATTCATTCTTACTGTTGAAAAATTGATTTTTCAAGAAAACTTTTGAATTTTGGTCATACCAGCAGATTTTTTGCGGATTGCAACCCATTTTTTGCTGATTGATTAGCGGACGGAGTGGCTCCCAATGATCTGACAGTGCTGACATTTTTAGTGGGGATCATCTAGGGGCCAACCGTATACAATTTCTGATATCATCATTAAAATCGGATAGACATTTTTGGTAGATATGCGTGAGGCTAGGATTCGCGTACAGGTGGGTGGACAGAGAGACACGATATTGTTTTCCTCAAAAGTTCAAATTTGCATTTGCCCTTAACGGTCTAAAACGTAAAGTGCAAATGAAAATTTTGATTTTTCAGGAAAACCACCCCACGAAAGTCAAAAACGAAAGCTTCTGCTACCTTATAGGTTCGGAAACAATAATACACCTGCTATATGTAGCAGTTTTTATAAACTTGAGGAGAGTTGATGCACAGAATATCTTATTTGGTGGCTCCACAAGGTCAGGTGAGGGTCGCACATGCCCTGATTCTGTCGACTGGAACCGACCTTCTGATTCAGCGTTCCCTTCCTGCTTGCTTCAGCATTCAGATGAGGTCTCTATCAATATTTGGCCCTTTCCCTTTCCTCTCGACTATGTATTTACACTGGGGAGAAACTAACTGCAACCGTCTGACCTACCAAGTTTCCGTCGGGAGTGTCTACCTTTGAAGCGTCTGTAACTTCCCGTGTGATGTTCTAGTAGCTGATGATGCTCAACTCGGGATGGTTCGTGTCAACTAATTTTCTCCACTATCGCGCGGTGGCCGTCAGAAGAGCAATACCTATACCCTTACAAAGTTCCCTTTGTGGGTCTGGGGTACTTCATAAATGAAGAGGTCCACCGCGGAAAGGTCACTGATATATTAATCAAATTTTCCCACGTAGAAAGAAACTTTGATCGTATCGCTCAATATAATGTTCTGGGAAGAAATATGGTGCCGCTTTATAGATAGAACATTTCCTTTGTGCTGGATGGAGGAAAATAATAGTGCAAGCCATGATTATAATGTACCTACATGTATTGTATACTAAGATCCCCAGAAGATCACAGCTGTCATGCTGGCTTCTCAATCGTCTTTAGTACAATTTACACCGGGACGTGCGGTTTGCGGACAGCTCGCGGTGGAGGGGGGGGAATAGGGGAATCAGTCGTGCTGAATGTAGGTGAATAGGTAGGGGGTAGAGGTCCTTTTTTTTTTTTTTTTTTTTTTAAATCTGGCATCGGTATTACGATTCAGCCAAAGGTACATAGTTATTGCAAATCAGAAATCAATATTAATTGTGTTATACTATTTATACAATATGGCTTTCCATAATTTAGGTATTTAAATTTACATTTTTTATGTTATTTGTAGTTATTTCAGTAATAAGTTATAAATTCACACTGTAATTATTAATTTTCGCATTTTAATGTTATTGTTGCACAGAAACTTGAAGAGTAGGTCGTAGCTGCTCAGGTCGTTTGCTTGCAGGATGGTTTGGAGGTTAAACGGCTGGGGTACCTATGTTGTTTGGTAGATTGTCGATAAGAACTCCTCTCTCCCTGCGGAATTCTGAACAATCTAAAATGATGTGAGACAAGGTCTCTGGCTCCTGGCACTCATCACACATCTCATTGTCACTTCTTCCAGTTCTGTGGAGATAGGTTTTGGTGACGCAATGGCCAATCCGCATTCTGACTAACGGTCTTAAAGAAGGCTTTGCTCTTGGTTTCAGGGACACCCTTGGTAGTAGAGGTCCTTGGTAGTAGCGAACTTTCTAACAGCCTCTTCAATTTTCTCATCCAAATGGATGTACCTACGTTTTTTCTCGTTTTCCAACCATTGTTTTTCGAAGTAGCCCGAAAAGTTTGTCGGTGGCTTGAGCTTCGTCCGTGATTAAAAACCAACCAAGCTGAACATAATCTGGCGGAAGAAGGGCTACGGCGGCGTATAGGGTAGGTGGG
>JAEMON010000004.1:5859661-5888560 GCA_030264115.1 Lygus lineolaris | reverse complement strand
CCCCCCCCCAAAAAAAAAAAGATTTTTTTTTCGTATCCTTTAATCGCGACATTTCAAAAAAATCCTACAGTAAGCCGTTTTTACGGTTGAGAAGAATACATTTTCGTTCGGTGTTTTATGTCCTTTTCTTGGAGGGAACAAATTGTATTTACTGGGAGCTGCGACGTGCTCCTTGCCTTCCACAAAATTATATTTTTCTTTCTCTCTTTGTCGGATCTGACTTGATTTGCGCTTTACGGAAAACCTGCTCAATTTATCGTTGATTAAGTTCCCTTTTCAAGGATGGAGTTCCGGTCCTCGAATCAGTCAATTTCTGGATTCTACTTCACCCTAAATATTTTCTAATACAATCGAAGTATGTCTGTCTGTAAGTACATTGATCTGGAACATGAAACTTCGTGTTTCTATTTCATGTGCTCATCATTATTCCAATTTTTCCCTGTCTGTCTTTTGTCCACTTTTCATGGTCATCCGATAATTGATTTGAGTGATGAAATACGAGTATCTTCGATTCCGTCTAATTCTGACGGCAGCCTTCAAACGTTGTCCACACACGGATTTTGGGCCTCGTCCTCACCATACACGATTTGAACTGTGTGACACTAGGGAGATGTCTTTAAATCAGACCAACCTGGATGACGGCCCCTCAAAACGTTCTGGACTTTGACCTCGAGAGGGTCTTTCAGGGCAGGGTATGAAGTAAATTCGGAGTTTTCATCCATCACGCTCCCCAACTAAGCTCTACAAAAAAAACCTGCATACACAACGATTTATTATTTTTCTTCATAGGCCCACCCGCTAAGATCCCTCCGTACAATCGTTATAATAAACTAACTATGATAAACATGCTTCTACTAGGTCGTTGCTAATTTACTCGTAGTACCTAAGTGTGTGGTATCGTTTTCATTACGGAATGCTGAATGGGGTCTGCGCATGATTTTTTTTTTCAATTTTTATTGAAAGAGAATCGATTCAAAATGGCCAAAGTAAGGTTATTTCATAATTATGTGGTCTCCCTACGTTTTTATCGACGAAGAGAAATGTGAACGTTTGAAGAAATGCGCGCGGAAATGGAGCGCGCTGATTGGTCGAAGCGCATCCATGCGGAGAATGTCGGAACCATCGGAACGGTTTTAAAGGGGCAGCGCGGGGCGATGACGTACGTACCTCTGGAGGTACCTACGTCACACCCTCCCGCGAAATTCAAAACATTCCATTTTAACATGACGATTTCTGCTCCCACATGGAGTTTTTTGTCCTGATAAATAGTGTTTACTAGTCATGGCAACTCAAATAACATAATTAATGGGTTTTTTCCAATTTTTATTTCTCATGCGCAGACCCCATTGAGTGTAATAACTGTCAAAGCTCAATCCTCATTAAGATATTTTTGTTGAACTTGTTCAACTGAATGAGTAAGTATGGGAAAGAGGTTATAATAATAGAATTTTCCTGTGATATTTCAATATTTCAGGTGATATACGTACTTCATGTTTTTTTTTTTATTGTATACCGATATTTACAAAAATGGATGATGGGAGGAAATGTGAATAGAATTTGGTTCGAAAAGGCGGGATTTTTGTCCGATCCATTTTGGCACACCGCTGCCAACTATCACTAATTTGGGTTCATGGTATATAGTGCAACTATTGACTTTAACTATAGTTGTAGTTGAAATGCATGTTGCCCATCTCTGCTTCAGAGTCATCATCGACCGTACCATAACTACAACTCATCCAACGTAATTTAAGTTTATTTCACATGACTTCGTCTCACCCATAAATGTCAGAATATCTACTTAAAAGTTATGTTTCTGTTCTTTCATTGGACCCCCAAGAACTGGGAACCGATAGTCTGGGAGCTCCTCATGAGATCCAAGCAAACGAGCTCCGGAGTCGAAGAAGAAGCGGTGGGTCGTACTAGTTTCTGAGACTTGCCTATCGTGAGTTCCTCTCCCAACCCCCTATGTGTGAAACCGTGTGCTCATTAATACAAACAAAATACTGGACTTACTCAAAAATATGTACATAATATCCAAAAACCCATGTAATGATGGTGACCTCATTTTGACCATTTGTTGGACCCCAGTGTTTCTTTTATCTTAGTTTTTTGCATAATTATGTTCCCTACAAACCGTGTGCTATATTTATCTCCTAAGCCCCATGGTATCGCCACAGCATCAAACCATTGATCATCAAGTGATTTTTATTGGAATTTCTATCATTCTTCGCATTTTCTCTCCCTACTCCTTTTTGCTGCCTCTCAAGTTTAAAAAAATTTAACCTCTATAATGAAAGTTTCTAATTTCTGTGGTCAATTTCTTGTTCCGGGCAAACATTCACTCGTACGTACCTACCCAATTACCTAACTATACAACTATACATACCTACCTAATATAAAAGCTAGGTATGGTTTGAGAGCTATATCATTATACTAGTTACAGTTCCTCCCTCTACCGCCTTCTTATTCGGACCTGTGTTAATTGAGTAAACAAACAATAGGGAACAGACTTGGATCGGAATTTGCTGTTTTTGACCTCAGAATCCGATTCAGAGCCCTTGGAACCCCAGTATCCCAATTTTCAGCTCCAAAATCTGAAGTGTTTGGTTTGAATGAGCTGAAGAAATAACGCGTGATGTCAACAGTAAAATACCTCCCTCTCACTCGATTACCACAAGAGAAATGTTAAACTGATGAATTCGCACGCTTTTTCCTTTCCCTTTTTCACCCACTTCTGTTTTTTCATTGCACCTTTTTGTGCAGCTCTTTAGAAGACCTACAATTTGAAAGAATACAAAAAAATGCACGTCTGTTCCATGCACGCCCTAAATTACTATACCTGTTTTCGTTAACCACCATGGTATGTAGGTCACTTATACAGGTACTCACCGACGTCTAAGCAATAACTGAAGGAATCGGCATACCTCTACTACAGTGGTTCTCAAGGTTTTGTACCTCCAACCCCTTCGTAGGGATGGGACGGAATTCAGTTACCAGCATAGAATCCCTGTTGCTGGAAAGTAGCAGTACTCAAAATCACCTCAGAACGCTCCTACAAAAGTAGCAGTGTACCGCGAATGTGAGGAAAGAGGATGGCAGTGGAAGGACGGAGTCCTCCTACGTCCATGAGGCTGGTAGCTCTTATCCAGGTCAATTGTCAATACCTACAAACCAAATCACTCTTTGTAGGTATTCACAGTTTTTAGAGTCTATGATCATGATGCCCATGTAAGTAGGGAGAGTTGAGGTCGATCCTCACATATCAGTGACGTGACGGCGACGTGTCCTTGCGTGTTTAGTGGCATCCGTGATGAAATTGTCACTGCTCTCCCGTAATCAGTGATGTCCATTCGTCCAGTTGGGTCCGTGCTAATCAATTTGGATATTCTCGTTCATTTCAATTTTGTCTCGTGCGTTGCGATACAATGAATTTCAGTAGGTATATCATACAAGATCTTACTATGATAGCATTGGTCTTAGATGAGGAAGAAGAATCGCGAAGAAGATACTGTGTTCACCCTATATGGACGCTTCGAGAAACGGAAGGAGAGTTTGCAACCTTGTATAGAGGATTGGTGGACCACAAGATTAAATTTTATGACTATTTTCACATGAACCAAAACGCATTCCATGATTTGCTCATGAAAGTTGAAAGGAAAGAAAAGATGAGTTTTTCACGCCAGTGAAATCGAAAAATTTCGTAATTTTCAACATCTCTGTGGCTGCCTGAAGGGCACTGACAGCGCCGGAGGCTCATTGATACGTCTCCTCCCTACTGAGTGGTCGAGCATTCGTTCTTAACATTTCTCGGCTAATAAAAAGTAAACAAGTAAAGTAAACAACCATTTCAGCTGACGTCATCAGCTGTCCTCCACAGGGAAGATCAGAATTTGGTCTGATGATTTCGCTCATGGCTACTCATTGCCTCATCCCCTTGAGTGGAGAGGGGATCGCCGACGGCCCGACGTGAAAATACTGAGATGTGTCGTCCCAGCCACTCAGGCGGTCACCCATCCAAGTACTAACCACGCCGCTGAAAGCTTAACTTCGGTAATCTCACGAGAACCGGTTTATTCCACCAGATAAGGCCGTCGGCCTCGGATAATGAATTGAGACCTCCGGACTGCAGGTAGCTGAACATCCTGACCTTACTGTGAAGTGTGAGTGCTGACGGACGCCAGATCAGTAGGCATTTTTTATTTATTTTTTATTTATTTTTTTTTTTTTCGCTTTGAGGTGAGAGTAATTCGCTTCGAGGTTTAGTAATTACTTGTAGGTTGAATGAGGAAAGTAAAACGTCTGCCAAGTTGGGTGAGCAGTATAGCTTCCTAACTTTTGTAACATGGACATAATAGAAGTTAGTGGAAATTTCACCGAAATTGGTAGAATGGTTCCGGAGCTATCCTTATGACTACAAATTTCAAGTTTGCGCTTGCGCTGTAGCTATTACTGATCCAACATTGATTACATTCATAGGTAATTATCTTGGAGTCAGCCCCCAACTAACCTCCGAACTCGTTCGATCGTTCGACAGGAAATTCACAGTTGTGCGATCACCATAGAACAAGAGTTCCTCCTTCCATGCCAATCACTGCTACAAAAATCACCCAAAGCTGAACCCTATACCTATTTCGCAGTAGCACTATCACTGCAACCTATTACTTACTGAAAATTCACAGTATCGCCCATCTCTAGAACTCCTGAAAACCGCTGCTCCAGGTAGATAGGTAGATACTAGTAAGCTTCTCGTCTTGTGTAGGTTTCAAATGGATCTTATCTCCTTATTATATGCATTCACTCTTGTTTCCGTAAACTTAAAACTTTCCCCTCTTGTTACAAACGTAATATCTCAGTGATGTATTTTCAATAGAAACTGCAGAGTTTAGAACAAAAGCAGCAAACAAGTGCCTATTTCACTGAAAGTTGTCTATTTCGTTAACTTCGAAGTTTATAAAGTTTCTTTTCCTTTATCCTACCGTCGCCCCAGGGCTCTGAAAGTTCTCAAGATATCTCACGACCTAGAAGTGAAGTGAGTCCTCTACCTACCTTCTGCCACATCATTTCAAACCCTTCGTCGACTAAACAGGTACAATTTGTTCCTCGGATCCATAAAATACATTCGCCTCTCGTTGATCCGAGTCTGCCGACGATTCTAATCCCTTCAAAATCGCTCCAGGACAGGAGTCCAAAAATTAGTTTTAAGACTCAAATACCCAGCAGTAATAGCAAGAGGTCATCTGGCCCGGCCTCTTAGAAAAACTCCTAAACCGAATCAATTCTTTCACAATTTTAACTCAGAGAACATAGATTTAACACCGGTTTATGTGCCATTGAGAACATTGACCATCTCTATGTTCCTTGGTATCGATAGATGCACTCATCAATTCAAATATTTTCCGATAGCAGTTGTTAAGTGAATCCTTCTCATAATTCGAACTCGATCCTTTTCACCCCCCCCCCCCCAAAGTTTTCCATCTTCTTGACTTTTCAGTCAAGAATACGAAAAAATTCTATGTATGATGTGGGGGTATGGGTGGACCATTTTTCTTCTGGAAAGACTCTTCATTTTTTGAGTAACTGGTTTATTTTCCTAAGGTGAGGACCTTACGTCGCGACACCGGCGACTTCTTCAGCCTGAGGAAGCTATGCGGAAATTCAATTTTATGGCGTAAAGTGGGGCTTTTTCAAGCAGTTTTTTACATGTTTTATTTTTCAAATTGTGTTTTTAAATGCTGCAAAGTATGTGCAACTTGAAACCCAATGAGTTGATTAAATTAAGCTTTAGATACTTTTTTTTTTACTATGGAATCACAACTTGATGAGCACCTTAAGTACACTCATCATCAATACAAAGTACTCGAAGAACATATCTTCCAAGGAGAAACAAAAACCAGCTTATTATGGATACTCACCTATCTATCATGTACCATGCAGCATTATACCTACCCCACGGCCAATATACAGTATAGATACCTACACCAAAAGCACCTAACCTAATGGAGAGGCTCCGTACATCTTTTGAATGAAGCTGATAAGCAACATTTCAAATGAATACAGGCTGAAGAAGTCGCCGGTGCAGCGACGAAACGTACGTACCTCGGAAAAATAAACCGGTGACTCCAAAAATGAAGAAGCAATTCGAGCAAACGGAAAACTTTGAAACATCACCAACAATCATGGTTACTTTGGTGAGCTGGCGTTGGTCCCATTTGACCCAGAATTCTCAGTTATTCAACTTTTCTCCCTGTCAAAAACGAGCATTTTCTAGGTTTTTAGATGATTTTTTAGCTATTTTACGAGGTAGGTATCGTAGGTATAGGAACATTGGGTATATTCTGAATTAGCGCAAAATACGATATAAATTTGGAGCAGAGCCTAATATTTTCCGAATGGGCCACATTGTGCGACAGCCCGACGTGAAATTACTGAGATGTGTGGTCCCAGCCATGCAGGCGTTCACCCATCCAATCACTAACCACGACGCTGATACCTTGAGAGGTCAGTCAGTATAGATATCAGCTTGTGCAAAAGGTGTTGTAGTAAATTGTATTTTTGCTTGTTAGTATGTATACTAGGAATTAAATATCAAAATTGGTGACACGAAAAATTTCGCTCATGAGATCTTAAAAAGTTTCACCTCATACTAACCGACGCAGGTTCCTAATGCCGTCAGCAGAAATCTGGAAGAAAGCTAATTTCGAGAAGTGTACTTCAGGGAATTTGAAAGTTTTGGTACTCCCTGAACGCAGAATTAGGTTCTCCACAACTTTCATTCCATGAGTTTTTTTTTTATTGGGGGACAAATTTTCAACCTAGAGACATTTGAAAAACGCTGTATCCCACTTTTTGGCAAATTTGGAAAAATCGCCATTTTCGACCATGGTTTTTGAACGTACCACTTGCCCGATTTAGGAAGTTATGGTGCTCATTCAATGGAGAATTGAGTGCTCTTCAACTTTGTATACAGGACCTTTTTAGCTAGGAATACCACTAAAAACTAAAACAAGTCCCGAAATTTCGAGGTTTTTAGGCTGCCAAAAGTTTTCCCGGAATATTTCGTGTCACCATTTTTGATATTTACTTCCTAGTATACATACTTACAAGTACCAAAAATAAAATTTACTACACCACCTTTTGCACAAAAGACCGTGTCCCTATTGACTGGCCTATAACTTCAGTTATCCCACGGGAACTGGTTTATTCCGGGTTAAAAGTTGGGTCAGGATTTCCAATGTTTAGAGCGGATTTGGACGACGAGATTTTCTGATTTATACCGTAGGAATCCATTCAAACTGATAACTAAACTATCTAGAGCAACGCACGGGTTAAACAGCTAGTTCATAATAAATCCAACTCTCGCTGATACGACCTTTTTGCTGTGTTCCCCGCAGTTTCAAATATTATTGTCAAGAGTAGATGTTGAGAGCACGTCCACCTCAAAATCACGATCTGAAACCCTTTAAAAACGGGCTGAATTTGAAAGTTGAGCTAAGAGTAATCCATTTCCACCTCAATGTAGTGAGAAAACGTGGGATCTTAGACTAAAATACTTCGGATGAAATGAAACCGTTTTCTCCCGGGGGAAAATGCACTTTTAGTTGAAAAGCCAGGGAAAACAAGTCTCAAACCTATTTAAATAAACACGTCGAAATCGCAACAGGTAGTAGCAGTTTAAAAAAAGTACACTTTCCACGACAACTTCACGAATGCTTGAACCTGAAAGGGTCCTTAGGGGATTTTTTTCAGCTTTCAAACGGGGTTTTCGCGATATCCACTAGAGCCCGTCCCCAACTCCCCTTCTCATTTCCTCTCTCACTCTGGGGAGGTTGTGTTGGATTTGCCTTCTAAATCCTTCATTGGGTCCGTATAGTCGTACTGTTTAACGTATTAGACCATCTCTGTCCAACTGTCGATTTCGACTGGTCGTGTATATTTTTCTTTTAATCCGCTCGGGGATTTTTTTTAGGATTGGAGAGGAGTATTTTTTGCTTTAGAGTGAATCCGAGTTCAGCATACCTGATGGATTTTCTTTCTGCCTGTCTATCCAAACTGTACTCAATAGCGTTCAGAAAATTCTGGCCCTTTATACATTCCATTTCCAAGTCCGGGATGTTTATTATTTTGTCCACTTATTATTTGGGTCTTATAAGTAGATGAAGAATTGGCCCGCACACCTAGCTAATAAATCCCAATCTCTTGGGCGATTTAAGGTGAAATTACTAATACGTAAGGTGGCACCATAAGAAAAGCAATGCCAAATCTAAATAAACGTACCTGTTCAAATTGAAGTACCTACCTTAACATTTTCCAAATATACTACGTAAAATTTCGAAAAGTCTGTTACTCCGTGTGTTACCTATACTTGATTGTACAGAATGCAGTAACTACCTACCTAGTTATTTTTATCAATTTAAAAAGGCCTTCCAAGTCGGGTGGACAGTCTAGCTTCCTCACTTTAATAACATGGACGTATAGAAGTTAATGGAAATTTCACCGAAATTGGTCGAGTAGTTCCGGAGTTACCTATGGCTATAAACACTTTTCAAGTTTGAGCATGCGCAGTAGCTATTGCTGATCCAATTGTGACGAAATTCTTAGGTAATTGTCATGGATTCAGCCCCCAGCTACCCTCCGAATTTGAGCTAAATAATATAAATCCATTAGGAACTGAGAAATCATATTTTCAGGAAACGTTTGCGCATGCGTAGGTACACGCTATCCGATACCGATGAAATTAATATGGGACCATCACGGAGCTAGCCCGCACTATCCCTGAAATTACATTAAAATCGGACCATAACTTCATATAGGTAAGTAGTTTTCCCTGGAATAAGGAATTGTGCACAGACAGACCGACCGACAGCCAGGCAGACGGAACCAAAAGGTTCAGAGAGCAAGTGGAAATTTTGATTTTGGAGGACAACCTTTTTTTTCTTGCACGAATACATTGCATCCTACCTTCGGTAGTTAGGAAGCAAAAAAATTAATATAAGTAGGTGCATAATCAGTCACATCTTATTTTAAATATATTTGGGAATTATTTGAGGATTGAATAGGAACATTTTGGGCCTGACTGAAATAGTTCGGTCCCCCAGATACTTGCAGTGTTACTGCTGTTATGAGATCCTCTGCTTCAGGAGTACTTTGCCATTAATAAATTCCACTGTTTCCAAATAGTATGCTACTTAATTGATCGAACCCCCCAAAATCTACAACTTACCGAGACGACAGCCAACACCACCCACTATAGCTATATCTGATTGTCGGTATTTAAAAAAAAACAGTGTACACTAAGAACCTGTCGACCACAAAGTTGTGTAAGGAACATTAAACAGATTCAGATAGTCACAAAGTTGTATTGTTTCTATTTGTATGTGTCCTTAGGATTTTCTGTGATTACAGTCGTACTCTAAACTCTCCTGGCCAGTACGGGCATAGTCACAGAAACTATTGATAGATAAATGGTTAACTTGATTACAAATACAATGATATAAATTAATATCATTACTGATGAACATTACGGCATGGTTGAGTAACCGTCTGCCGGAGGTTTGGACACACTTCCTACCACATGATCAAATTAAATAATACAAGGTAGTTCAATAGAAGAAAAACCACTCGGAAACAGAGCATCGGACGGCACGAAATGGACATGAGGACCAGGAAAATTCACAGAAATGACTGTTTATTCAGTTTCCATAATAATGTTTCTGCGATTTTTCCGTACTGAACTGCAGAATTTGCAAATATTTCCGTATTCGCGTTTCGCGCTCATATTCTCAAAATATCGCCCTGAGAATTAATTCGTATTAAAATTCATGAAGAACACAATCACACCTACCCCTCACTGCCCGTGCACATATGTGTATCAAAGTACGCTTCCACTTCTTCTAAATATGTAAATAAATATTTTCAAGCCTTATAGAGCTGTAATATTTTGAATAGCAGTCATGTTACTGGAATCTTTCATCAGTGATATGAAGGATTCCGACGCACCTCAATTTGAGAAGAAAATCCCGAAAACCCCTTTTGCAATTCGACGCACGTGTTCATATATTTCAGAGGGAGCCAACATGTGAACTGCCTTTCACAAATACCGTAGCCAATAAAGCCCGATAGCTGTAGCAGCACAATCTGTTCTTAAACTGGTGATCCTCTGCGTCAGGTTCATTAATCATCCGCGCACCCCCCTAAACGACTCACCTCGTAACAAAAGGCTTCGAGGGCAGTTATTGCTTTTACCAGCAACCTCGACAAGATGCTTTGTTCCCAAACCAATCTCACAACATGTACGTTTTGGGTTGGTGCCTCTTTTGAGGGTTGGAAACTATCACTATATTGAACGAAAATTCAACCCCTTATGTGATGAAAAGCTTCTTTGTATAGCATTTCCCAGTCAAATTTAGTTTTTCCCCAACAGATTCAGTTTTTTTTTTTTTTTTTTTTTTTTTCAGTCAAATTTGATTTTTTCCCAACCGAATTTAGTTTTTTCCCTATCAAATTTTGTTTTTCCAATAAAATTTAAGGTGTTTAGCAGCCCTTATGATAGGACCTACCTTGGACCACCTACTCAGTGCAAAAAGACATATTCATGTCACAATGTATCAGCGTGAAGCGTTGATACTCGTTTCCTTAGAATTCTGGGCACTTGACTTGAATATAAATAATTAGTGTTCGCGGTCGCACTCGATGTTTGACCTAATTTACTACTCTTACTTACAAAGCTAAGATATAGAACGTATTTTGTATGCATTTGATAAACTATTGAATGTTCATTACATAGGTATGTTACATCCTTCATCATCGTCACTGAGCCATTTCATGAGAATTCGATCTTCGTAGCAGGTCTAGCAAATGGACAGCTTCTTCGTTGACATGACCTCTTAAGTGGCTTTAGATTTTTTTCTTCAGTTAAATTTGATTTTTTCCCAACCAAATTTAGTTTTTCCGAATTAAATGTCGTTTTTCCAATAAAATTCAGAAATCCGAAATCAGCAACAACATCCACCCCCTGTAGGTAACACGATACGAACACGAAGCGAAAAGAGATGGCTGGTGACGTACGTGGTCTGGCGCGAACGTTTAACGAGCAAATGTTATCAGATGACGCGAATTAATGATCTTTAATGCACCATTTTGTAAAATGTATGCACCTATATATTAGGTATGTTTCAAACTAAGGGATAACAGTGCCCTCACAGCCCGTGGCTCACAGGCCTATGAGAGTTGATTTTTCAGTCTCATGAAAATTCTCCATTTGAAAGAACTTTGTACTACCTATTAGGAAGCGGCACTGAAGTAGTGAGGTGTGAGAAAGAAATATTCGTTCATGCCGTTATTAAAAGCCGTTCTGCGGCAACTCAGTGAGCTACTAACAGAGAAACGGCCACAGCGGGTGGAAACTGAGCTCGATGGCTCAGGGGGACGCTATCATTTTGACGGAAGATAGGTCCGCAGAGGGTAGAGAGGGTCTGGCTCAAATCCAAAAGGTCGCCTACTCAGTGATTACCTGTTCCCAATTAGCTCGGTTCAGTTGTTATAAACTGTTATTGCCTTCTGCACCGCAGAAGCCCGGCCAGGTGGCGAGAGAGGCACGCTCGACTTCGGCTTCTAATCACCGGATTTTCCTTCTGGCCGACGCTCAACCGCGTTTTCCGCACGGTTTTTGGGCGAAGAGAAGGGAAAGGGACGAGGAGGTCTCCCTTTTGTCGTTATAAAGTTTAAACCGTGTTTTACGGTGGTTGTAAAGTCGGCCTTGCGTGGGAGGTGGCCGTAAAGTGTGAACACCCTCTTCGCTCTAATGGAATGGAATTATAATAATTAGTGAGAACTTAGATGGTATTTTCAATATGCGTCCTTGACCAGAAGTGCGTTTTAAACTTCATTCGTGTATTTTCGAAATGGTACATGTTGGTATATGATTACCCTAAGAATTTTACCCTAAGTAAAAAAAAGAAAAAAAGTCTTCCAAGTGGGTGAGCCACCTATGTAGCTTCCTCCAATGACTTAAACAGGAAGTTGATGATAGTGTTGAAATTTTTCTTAACAAACATCAACACGCTCAACAATTTTCACCTCGTTTTGTTGGCGTTTTTCTTCAATGCCATTTCAGCTTACAGTCTGATTTTGAAGAAATCTTCAGGAATTGTGCAAGTCACCTGGACGGTGATATGAATCTCGTCGCCGTCGGACCAATGGTTGCGTTCGCTTTCGCAAACGTGAATTTGATGAATTTACCACGATCTAATTACCATATTTGTCACAATAGATCAACCATGGTCATACTGACAAAGGGCCTGCCCCGTCCCAATAGAACAAAAAAAATTGCCATATTTTGATTGAATTTATAGGGAGCAGTTGGGAGCTTGATTGCCTATTAATTGCATCGCTTTTCCTAATAATATCCACTGAGCATGTGCAATCATAACATTTGTTTTCACTGGCAGAACCCCGAAAGTATTCCTTCAATATTATGATCGAAGGGTGGGGCGAGGGCGAGGAAATGCGGCTGTCCTCATATATGATGGTTTTATTCCTTATTTTCTTCCTAGCGTTCGCTCCGCGAGCATCATCAGGGAGCTAAATTCGCATTTTTGTAACGGATAATTACATTCGTCAGGATTGTTTTTATAACAAGGGGGTTTGTGTCATCCTCCTCAGTCTGATTCATTGAGATAGATATCTCATGATTAGGGTAGGTTAGTCTCACATCTCCAGTGCTGCCTTCTTTCAGTGTAGGTACTTCTTATACTAGTTAATTCAGCTCTAGGAATAATGCAGTAGTTTGACCTGTAGGTAGGTACTTCTTATATGTAGGTGGCCTACTACTTAACATTAATAAAGCAGATTAGTTATGAATATGAATAAAGTTCCATTCATCAGCCGCATTTCCTCACCCTCACCCCACCCTTCGATGCAAGATTAGGCACCAACAAATATTCAATTATGATGAAACTTACAGGGATCGTCTAGGTGAGCCCCCCATGAATTGCAACTTCATATGGCCAATCGTAGCGGGTGGGCATCACGATGACGCATGCTCGCGACCTGATGGCCCGATTTCTCTCAAAGTTGGAGGGAAAATTGAGGGCTGGCCTCAAGGACTACCGATGAATTGATCGCGTTGGATCAGCAAAACTTGAATCTTGTAATCAACCAAACGGATCGCGCAAACTTGAAATTAGTTGTTATTTGATCAATTTGATAAAATTTTTGAACTGGTTATCTCCGTGGCGGTCCCGTGCATGAAAGTCATCACCACATCTGGCCGATTGCAGTCACTACGCATATGCAAATAAGTGAATTTTCACGACCATGATGTGCTATGTGAAGACGTTATAGAACTGCCCTCTCAACTTGGCAGACGTTTTCAATCCCAAAGTTTGCTTGGATCAAACCTATTATAAAATACTCCCGAGGAATTTCTGTGAAGGTCTTCTACACCGAAGGGAGCGAAGGTGACTGAAAGGGCGTTTACGCTCTTCTATAAACCTGACACGTGGGAACTCGTGATGTTTGCCACTAAAGTCACGTGCTGTCTTCACTTAGGTCACGTGAACCCAAAGGTGTATCCTCGCCTCTCGGTTTTACTAAAATGATGATGCTGATATTTATCACGTTCGATACGTTTGTTGAGACGCCGAAAACGATAAGAACGTCAGACTTCGTCACGCGACTGCTCAAATGCCTTCAGGTTATAGATAAGAATGAACACTTCTTGGTTGTGGACGTAAACGCGTTATGCCGAGGGGATTCATTGTGCGATTGAATTTGGGGTGAAGGAACAGCTAACACGATTTTCATTCTTCCTAGGCTGAGGAATTTGAACTACTAGGGATTGATTTGACTACTAGGGGTTGATTCAATAGAGCATTGAAATTTGGATTTCCAGCATGTTTCATATCTACTAATGTGGTAAGGTTACCATACGTCCAGTGAGAGATTAAGCACACCGTCTGGGATCGGTGACCCTGCAAAAATTCCCTCAAGAAGAATAGCAAGAGATATTTGAATCGTTTTCCTGGAATGTCGGGATTCCTAATATATTTGAATTCGTCGAATTTGCCACCTACTCTTTTTTTTTTTTTTTTCATTGGTGAGAGTAACTTGGGCCGAAGAACGAGGGACCTACTAAGCAGGCATTAAGTACCGCGAATGCGAAACTCTAGCCAAAATTTATGAATTCAGATAAATATTCTGATCAAAATGACCAAAGCTGGCATTAGTCTTAAAGGTCCAATTTGATTTCAATGTTCACTAAATACTCAGGTTTCGTACAATAAAAAGAAACCGGAGTTAAATAGAAAAAACGTAGTCTATTTCCACGAAAATAATGAGTTACAAAGTTAAATCGATTTCGACGGTTAGGCCATCATCAGTAACAAACAATAACTTAGAGTACTTTCGTACTCTTGATTTGGCATTTCTTCCCTTGTCGCGGCGTCAAAGTGCAGTTATAATGGTCTGATCCCGATGAAGCTGTATGAAGGTACATCAAATACGAGCCCATTCAATCTCAGAGTCCAGTTCAGATACAGAACTCTGAGACTAGTACCTAATTTCTGCCTCGGTCTTTGACAGTAAAAGTGCTTTTTTTATTACAAAAACTTGTACTTTTCTGAGGAGCTTTCGACAACCCTCTGATTGTCATTTTCAACTCAACAGCAGCTAGGTAGCAGGAGCAGGCAGTAGCAGGAGCTAGCAGGCTCTTGGCTCTTGGTTCCTGCCAAGGAGCCTACCTGCTGTTGAGTTGAAAATAACAACCAGAACGTTGTCGAAAGCTCCTCAGAATAGAATACGTTTTATTTTATTATTAAGTACCTACAGAAAAGAGGTTACACTTGAATCGAAATGGGTAGCCTGCAGGACTTTTCTAGGATGCCCTAGGTTTGTTCGCAGAGACCAACTTACCGGTAAGAAACCGTTTACGGAGCGTCCGGACGTTCGCAGTGACTTCTGATCATTTCTGACTGTTTATGGTATCCATGCTGGTCCGTTCGTAGCGTCCTTCAAACCGGTTTGAACCAAGTTGCGGATCACTAGTTCGGTCAGAAAAAATTTCGCTTGCCGCTTCTGACGATTTGGAAATAGGTGTTGGTCGCGCTTGCGCACCAGTTTGTAAACCTCTTGTCTGTCTTTCGTTGTGCTGTACATAATTTATGTTCCCTTACCATGCAAAATGTCCTCCCTAATCATTTTGAAATAACATGAAATATCGTAAAATATTGTGTTATTATCGTTAAAATTGAACTTTATTCCATTTTCATTCATAATTTTTTGGATGAAAAAATAGCACACTGTTATGCCCCATACACAAACAACTGCTTTATAATCAGTTTAAATAATTAATAAATAAAGGCCAGAGCAGTGCAAGAGAACCAGGGAATAGAGAAGGGAGCGTCCCCCCTTCTCAGTAGGGCGGTGCCTTCTCCCCTCACTCTGGAACCACCCTTCTGGAGTCTGAGGAGGTTTAAGACGAGGAATAAAACTTGAGTGCCCAAAGAAAAATATTCATTTTACTCAGTCAATTAAAAGTACCAACTTCTCTCTCTCTCTCTCTCTCTCTCTCTCTCTCTCTCTCTCTCTCTCTCTCTCTCTCTCTCTCTCTCTCTCTCTCTCTCTCTCTCTCTCTCTCTCTCTATCTATCTCTGCTACAGACAAAGTAATACAGACTTTCCGAATTATTGTTTCTACCGAGAAACCTGTCTCCCAAGGAAACAGTTAAAATTCCGCTGTGTTTTTTTTGGAGTAGAGGACTTCAGGAAATGTGTACCAGTGAGGTTGTCCTACAGGCACTATAGTGAGCACCTAGACAGTGGTATAGCGCGCCGACAAGGTGGCCTTTACCATAACGTTCTAGCTCTGATAATTGAGAAAAGACTATGTATAGCGCGCCGAAAGATGCCTTTCATATTCAAAGTATAACCAGCGCGTCGTAACTGATGCCTGGGGACCTCCTCAAATAATATTCGAGGTACACCTCGGTACATTGTGCGTGGGATCGAGCGTGCTCACGAATCGATTTGACATGTGTTCAAGAGGGGTACCTATGCACTCTGGTAAGCAAATGTTCAACTTGGAGCTTGATTTGACATGGTGAGCAAATGTTCAATTTCGAGCTGCTCGCACGTTCTCAATCTGGTGAAACTACACTAATTTGACAAGGCTTTTCTGGCTGGATGGCGGTACGCAGGGTGGTCTGGGGGGAACATGCTCTCCCTGACATCTATTCAAGAGGGGTCCCTATGCACTCTGGTGAGCAAATGTTCAACTTGAAGCTGCTCCCACATTCTCAATCTGGTGGAACTACACTTATTTGACAAGGCTTTTCTGGCTGGATGGTTGTACGCAGGGATCAGTCGAGAATCCTCAGTCGTACCGTGGGATCCCTCAGTACCGACTCGAGGATCCTCGGATCTTCAGAACATTAGTCGAAGTACAAACTATTTGCCTGTTGTAGCGCGTCTGTAAAAACAGCTCGACACTGAGTAGTGAGTAGGCATCTCCTGAAGTACCAAGAACTCAAAGGGCTCTAGGATTGGAATGTATTGATGAGTTAGAAAGCACACTATTGTTTTTATTCAAACTACGACTCTTTCAACATTTTACAGGTTGTGCGGTACAGCGGCGAAGGAACCGCACCCCGAAGCCTCTCAAGGTCCGGCGGCAACGCGCAGTACTATTACGGCTGACAAAAACCTGAGTGCGCAACCAGCTCGTCTGAACCATCGCGCACCTACTGCTTCTAGTCCCAACTTTGGTGGTTGAAAGAACACCAAAAATAAATGCCCTTGTCCAAAGCGTATTGATTCAATTATCCACGGATGAAAATGTAACAAAAAACTCAGTATCCCCAGAGTAACTCTCCGAAACACGATTGTAAAAAAAAAAAATTGAAATATTGAACGTTGATGATGACAAAGTTTTTATTGTACTTACGTTAATTACTGTACATAAATAAGACTGAAAGGATTGTTGGTTCGAAATTACCTTCTTGTAAAGATGGTCTTTTCACACTCATTGGGGAATAGGCTGAATAGTCCAAGAAAAATAACCCCGAAAACAGTTTTTGACGTTGATTACACGCCTATAAATTAGGTACTAGGTACCATTACATAACCCTAAATTGGGTAATTGTGAATATTTACCGAGAAATAATGTATATAAAGAAGACAATGGAGTGATTTATTTATAGTGTGGTTCGTGAGAAAAGTGTTTAACATTTTTGAAAAATGCATGGATGGAAGCAGGGTTCGACCTTTGAACAAATTGTAACGAAGTGAACAGTTCGAGAACGACTCACTGAAAATCATAACACGGTTGGACCGTGAAATAATGCAAGGTAATATATTTAAATTAATTTATTTATGTTTCCTCACTTTCCTAGAAAATCCAAAGTTTACATAATAATCAATTATCAATTGTATTTAGGTTTTGTTTTCTTAAAAATATGTACGATTGAGGTGTCGATTTAGACGAGTCCTTCCTGGCGGCAATCGGGTTGCTCAATAGAAATAATTGAGATCGGAATGTTGCTTCAGGAGAAAAGCCTTTTTAACTTGTGATGATTTTCATCAGCTACCTGCAAATAGCGTGTTTTCTATCGTAAACCATGTCGAGATCGCAAAAGAAGGACACACAAATATAAATAGTGATGTTTACTTACTGATTGGTTCTACCACGACTATGTTGCTTCAATATGATTTGTATTGTTAAGATTAAGTACCTTACTTATAAAACCGGTGTACTGCATCGCACGGGTCCACATTTCATGATCCTAGGAAGAACGGGTTGATCAAGTAAACTCAAAACGAAAGTTCACTGGGAAAACGGTAGCTTTTCGAGCCTAGAAAGAGAAGGTGGATAAATGAGTCACTTGTTCGTATTTGAAGGTGAGTGAGTTAAATATGGTGTGAAAATCAACACACCAGTGGTGGTGGTGGATTTGCATTAAAATACGTAGGCTGTACACATACAAACAAACAGACACACACTTGACAATATTATGTAGTTGAGATACAGCATTTCCCGGTCAAATTTATTATTTTGCCAATCATATTCAGTTTTTTCCATTCAAATTTTCTGTTTGCCTATTAATCAACTTTAGTTTATTTAATTTAGTTTATATTAAATCAAATTAATTAAATTAAATTAAACTTAATTAACTAAATTTTATTTAGTTGATTATTTAATTTCCTCTGTCAAATTAGAATTTTTTTACTAAATTTAGTTCTCTCCAATCAAATTTTTGGTGGATATTTTCATAAAAAGTGCTAAACGCCTCGAATTTGATTGGGGGTTGGGGACTTATTTTGACTATAATGCCATAATTAATTATTTTCCGTCCATCGCCTTGTCTTGTAAATCTCAAAATCGGATTCAACCTCGTGATAAATCTGTTGCCTTGATATGATTTTTGTTTAGAATTTATGCAGCCAAAACTTTTGAATCATTGTGAACACAAATACAATTGTTTTATTATTGTTGGATGGAATAAAAAAGAGTGATTTCCAAATACTGGCGACTTAGGAGGTTTTGTCAGTTAGTATCCGTTTACGTGTTTGAAAATTAACGTATTAGGTATTTCATCTGGAAAATAATTTATTATTTATGTAGGAACTGTTTGTCAAATTCGTCCTAACACTTTTTCAATAAATTCAAAAATAATTAAAACTTGTTTAACCCATTAGTACATAGAGTTGTTCGCAAGCTCTGACGAAATTTAATCACATCGACTTAAAAATAGTCCTCAACAAGAATGTTTTTGTTATATTAGGCTGACCTCCAGTTTCATCAATGGGTGTCCTACTAATAGGTAATTGTACCTTTAGTAACCTCTGAAATGCTTACTCCAGAATTAGGAGCTTCGTTTCTTCAAAATCAGTAGTCTGGTGGTTTCAAATGAACTGCTCAAACCAGGAACAAGGGGTCGATTACTTCTTGAGGTTGTAGGTACCTACACTATATAATATGGGCGGAAACTCGTCAAAGTTTTATTCTACAAAAAAAGAACTCTTCGAAATAAATGGATTTTCCAAGCGTGGTTGAAGCACAGTCAGACAGTGATATTAAAACGTAACTCCAGATTTCGATTCTGGAATATTAGAAATCCAGCTTTTTCGTAGAACATCCGACCAATAGTCTTTCACCCGGTCTTACTTGAAAATGAGATACATGATACTAAGATGGGTGTCTACCAACTCTGTTTGGGATACCTCGCGGGGCTCATCACCCAAGAATAAAGGTAGATATCCCAGCATCAGGCAGTCGTATGAAATATAGGGTGTTTCAAAAGGAGGGCTTTTTTGGAATTTTCAATAAATCAGTTTTATTTTCAAAAATCAAGTTAAAAAAACGACATGAATAATGTTCACTATAACCTCCGGTTTTATGTGTTAAATGATAACAATCAGATGACCCCCCCCTCCCCTACTGATGGCACGCTCCAACTCTGAAGGGTAAAGGGCCGTGAGGATAAAGGGTGCTCCATCTCCAAAAGGTAAAGGGCTCTTAAAATAATCCTGTTGATCCTGTTTGCTGGAACTTATTCATTAACCTGCGAACTGTGGACAGGTTTGGTGCTTCATTACAGCCAAAAATAACGCGAAGTAAGAGCCCTTTACCCTTTAGAGTTGGAGCGCCCTTTACCCTTTAGAGTTGGAGCGCCCTTTACCCTTAGAGTTGGAGCCCCCTTTACCCTTTAGAGTTGGAACCCCCTTTACCCTTTAGAGTTGGAGCCCCCTTTACCCTTAGAGTTGGAGTATGCCAGCAAAGTAGGGGTCATCTGAGTGATACCATTTTTCACTCATAAAACCGGAGGTTATAGTGAACATATTCATGTGGATTTTTTTTTTTTTTTTTGAATTTTTAAAATAAAGCTGTTTTACTGCAAATTCAAAAAAGCACTCTTTTTTAACACCCCATACATGAGGTGTAGTTAGTAGAATGTTGCGTTGTAGTGAACCCATTTCAGAAAGAAGATGTTGATGAATTTGGTAGGCAAATGATGCATTATTTGTATTGTAAATCAAAATTGCATTGAACTATACAAAATATATTTCACAGGAGGAAGCTGACCACTTGACACACCCACTTGGTAGACCGTTTCAGAGGTTGTTCCTATTATAATATCACCGATTCGTAGGATTTCTGACAATCATAAGTCTTGTCCAATATCTGAGGATTTTTCTTGTAAAAACGTTTCAAAATCAGTCATATAATCTTTTATCGATATTTGCACTTCCAGATTGGAGTCTTATCGCCCATAATATCACTTCTAAGTGGCTGTCAACAATTTGGGCGTACAAGGAAAAAATAATGAAAACCGACATTTTCTTCTGAGAAGGTTTTCAGGTTTGCAAGATTAATTCGCGTCATGCTCAAAACTTAGTGGTTTTTAAAAAATAAGTTTTGGTTCCAAGGAAGTTCTATTACAACCGAGTACTCATGAGTAAATCAAAAGAACTCAGGGAATCGAAACATATTTGAATTGGCCCTAAATGACTGTGAGCTGTTAAAGACGCCTCGTGGCCTCTATGAGAAAATCCAACTTATATGTACGATTATTTCTATATAAGTACGAGTAGATATGTGTGACTCATGACCTCATGAGCCAAAAGGTCACCGTAAACATTCATTCGTACTCTTGAGATTATACCTCTCGAATGACTTCATGATTTGTATAAGTGGCCCCAACGGATGAGCTGGTCAACAAGATTTTCATTTTTGAGGCATGTTTAGTCGTTCTTGGCTCATGTTAAAGATGAGTCACCTTGAAGTTATCTTGTTCATATCTCTATTTAATTTGATAATGCATGACTCACGAGCTCATTACGATTAGGTCTGAACGCTCATAGGCGTGTGACAGCCTGATAGGCAAAATATCATCATAAGCAGTCAATTTGACAATTGACTCTTGAGATGTGGCCTTTGAAAGTGATTTAATGATTTATACGTGGAAGGCATTTTATATCTGGTAGACATTGAATCCCTGAAAGTTTATGGGATTGAATGACGGTAGAAGGCTCATTCCCACTTTTTCATCCATTAGGTCCAGGTTGGTTCTCCACGTTTAGGCATGAGGTATGAGCGCTCATCGGCTCACTCAGACAATGTTTGCCTTTGAGATATCTCGGCCATCCCATGCAATATCGGCCTCTGTCTTCTTCCGCTCTATGAGTATTGTTAACAAACCAACCGAAATAGGGTATTATGGCTTCCATGGATGTACGACTCACTTCAAAGAGAATAAAAAACCATTCTTACAATAAATTGAAGTAAGGAAGCTTGATTGATGTAGTCATTTATGTCTTCTAACTTTCCCCATTTGGACTTGTGTTTTTTAGCTTCCTACCTTGTTAGCAGTTTGAACCAAAGGCCCGAAGAATTTTTTTTAATTTATTTATTTTATTTTATATTAGGTATTTTTTCTTTTTTTTTTTTTAAACAGTGGAAACCCTTTTATTCTTCACCTATTTTCAGATTTTTTACTTTGGCTCAGTATTCCAAGGTTTGAATCTTTAATTCCATGTTTGTCATGAGTACCTATTTTGGTTTGGTTGTTATTTCCCATTTGCACTTGTGTTTTTTAACTACCCATCTTTTAGCAGTTCGAACCAGAGGCCCAGAGAAATAATTTTTAAATTTATTTATTGTATTTTTTTAACAGTCTAAACCCTTTTATTGCTGCCAGCGAGGGTCTAGGTAAAGAAATTCTTGTTTTTCTCATTTTTTCCTCAACTTTTTGAAAGTCACAACAATTCACAACAACCGCGTCAATCAAACTGCTGACGAGATTTCGAAAACACAACAGTGTCAATCAAACCATTTTACATAAACTAGGCTCACCACGTCACAGTAAAACCATTTAAGAAAATTATTATACCAATTGTTTAGTTATTGAAAGTGGAGGTATTTCTATTTAATTTATCTGACATTTAAAAATTCATTTTCCTAAAGTTTAACAAGTTGTGTCAATGCTACATACATTTTGAGTGATAGGTAGTGCTTCCTTTCTAAAATATTACTACGGCAAATATAAAATATATAATACAATATAGATTTTTTTTTACCTTGTTAGGTTCATGTGTGGAAGCATTATCATTCATAACGGTATCTGACAGTCAGTTGACAGTCGGCTTGTTGTTCAACTGTACGTTCAAAAATTATATTTATATTATGAATTTACTATTCACTGGCCCGTGCATCGCACATACCTAGGTGTGCATTTGAACTCTCTAACTTTGGAACCGAACTCGAAATGAACTCTTACTCGAACCAAGGAGCCCGAAAAATTCGAACTCGAACTTCCCTAATTCGAGCTCGAGGATTCGAATATACTCCGAATCGCACAGATGATCGATTGGTTCTTGGTTGTTATTGGTTTGTTACGTGACCTAATTGCAGAAATTATACGTATATACCCTCTGATTTGAACAATTCAGGCCACATAGACTACCAATCTCGTCCACCCATCCTTTCCCATACAACCCGCCTAACATTATAAACATTTCAATGGTACTTCATCCAATTCGAATGTATTTTCCTCGTTTCGTTATAATAATGTTATTTTCTTGAGCCAATATCCATTATGGTAATAGAACGGTTTCAGCATTCAAGGGCTCAATATTTACACAGTATAATTGTGTGAACTATTGAAATCCGTCTAATTATTTAAACGTAATGGATTCAAACAAGAGTGAAATTATATTCACAATGAAATTGGTTAAGCAACGAAACTGTTCCATGAATTTGAACGTTTCAAAAGTTGACTTTCGCCATATGAAGAACCTGGGATCTTAGGAAACGTGTATCATTGCATCATAATCATTTTTTTAAATGATCATTGTATATAACCACCGTTGTAAATAATGTAGAAATTCCGTGTACATAAATATAGGCATACCTATACAATTTTAAAACTAATCGCTGTTTAGACATAATTATGTACCTAATTAACCCTTAATCTTCCTATACTTACCATCGTGTCCAAATTGTGTTGAACTAATACTCACCTCATAGAATTAAACTCTTCTTTAATTTAACAAATTCCTTATGTAACGTGATATTTTTTGAAGTCATAGTTTAGACTCGTTATTTAAGTACCTAACTTATTTAAAGGTTATTTTATTTATTTAAGTCTTCGAACATATGATTGATCGGGCCGGATTCATTATGGGATTATTAAATTTACCCTGTCATCGAAAGCGTTCATATTGTGTTTTGTCCGCACCTTATCTACTACTAGAACCAAATATTGCTCTGAAAATGAAATAGGTGACAGAATGATTACGATTTGTTGCAAATTATGTTTTCTCTCACAACTTGATTATTTTAGTTCTAACGACATTTCTCTACCTATTCTTGTCAATATTCATCAACATTTTTCTTACCTCCATTGATTTATAGTCATTTACTAATGTAACTTACTATTAGGTAGGTACTTACGTAGTTATTCATTTCATGGTTCGCCGTTTTGTGTACCTGCTGTCCAAAAAAAAAAACTCCTAATTTAGGTACTTAACTAATTTTTATTTCATTTTTCGAGTTGATCGATCGATTCCATGAATCATTTCCGAAATTAAGTACTAACTTGGCACTTCACCCTACTGATTTGAGATGAATTTAATTGCGTAATATTATATTATATTAGGTATATTTTAATGCGAAATATATAATATTTTAATTGTTTTAGTTTAACCTATTTAATTTAAAATAATATACCTATTGTAAAATGTTTTAATTTACAATATTTTTCGGGAAATCCCAGGGTAGGCCAGTAAAACAGAGATGCTTTAAATAAATTGAAAGTAAACATTTAACGCGCAGTAGGAACCTAATGATTCTAAAGCAAAGGGAAGTTGGTTCCTTGCCCGAATTCTGCAATTTATTTGTTTACTTAGGTACCTATCGTTTGTTTTCTATTTTATATAAAATTACTCCATATTTATATTTATCAACCAACCAAATATTTCCATCTCACTGGCTCATCCTGCAAATTTATGAGTTCATTGTACCTCTAATGTGAAAATCGTGAATGTAGAATGTTGTAAAAAAAAATGTTAATTAATTGAGAAATTTATTGCAAACGTACCTACCTACCAAAATGCAGTATGAGCAAATTGGACAATCTCCGTTGTTTGTTATCTGTATTATATAATTTATTATAATATTAATTTTAAAAAAAAGTTGTTGACGCTGAAATAGCTCTTGTCGTGCTCAATTGTCTTGATCATCACCTGTTAACGAAAACGGTTAGTGGTTTGGAGATTGTTATCAAGCGTTTGAGTTTGGGCTTGAAAATACTGTGAAATAAAATTTAATCTAGATGTAAAACTGTTTATTGCGGATAAGGAAAATAAATCTCTTCCCTGGCAGGAAAAACTTTGACTTTATTCAAAAGTAATATTTACAATAAAACATTATAAAATGGAAAACCTGTCTATTATTTCAAAGCATGATTTTCCTATGATTTATACTGGGTCTCCCACTCATCCCGTTATATCCTACAGATTAAAAGCGGTTTCTAATTATTTTGAACACTAGCTTATTATTGAACCTTGCCAGTCACGCAGCATGATTGTGTAGTTGTTAAGCGAATTTTTAAAGAACTATTTCTAGCATATTTTAAGGGCAATTTTTCGAAACGACTTTTGAACTATGAAATACTATGAAAATTATTATTTTATGGACCACCAATTTGGTATCAATAATTTATTTTAATATTTTTCGGGGAATTATTATAAGTACTTTCGGGCAGATTCCTAATATTATACGATTTATTATGATGTAGCTACCTAGTGTAGGTAGAGCTACCTATTACAAAAGATGGTAATTTCTGTCATAAACCCTAAAAACACTCCAAATACAATCAACTAGTGCTTACGTCGATTCCTTCACTTTGGGAAATACCTAGGTGGGTAGTGAAATCACTAAATTCACTAAACTTTGAAATTCATTTAAAAATTGAAAGAGCATACCTAGAAAGCTTTGGTTGGTTTCGTTGAACGTGGTATTAAATTCGATTATTTCGAGCTGTTTTTGCAGAAAAATATTTTACCCAAAGTCCATTCACGGAATCCTTAAGGGTACCTGTAATGAGCAGGGGAGGCTGAAATAAAGGTGATGACAATTCGTAATTGAATGCGTATATTTTCGGGATTCTGGTCCCTTTTTATAGGCCCCATACACCCAGTGGAGGGGGGCCTATTCCCCTGCACTGACTATCAGAGGGACTATCAGGAACCTGCCCGTTCCTCGTCCCCACAGTACTTATCAATAACATGTTATTTTAAAATAACGAATTAGTAGAGAGTTTTCGCAAGCCAACGGGTGACGTTAGTGAAGGAGGCCCGGGATGATACCCAAGAGCGAGCAAACGACGATGCTAACCGCCTCCTGGAGGGGGCCTGTCAGTGTACACGGAAAAGTGACCCCGTGAACCTCCCGTCTGACGGGAGTCTCATACGGGTGACGTTAAAAGAGCAATTTCACCATCACCCGTTACTACCGTCTCCTCAAGGTCACGGGCCCCGGAGCTCTGTGAGGAGGTTCGGTTCCGGAGGTACGTCGCCCCTCAGTGGTATGCGAAAACTCTCTAATAACATCTATGAAATAACGGTTCAAAAAAATAGAGAGTTTTTGCATGACAATGACGGGTGACGTGGAACCTCCTCACAGAGCCTGGGAGAGCACGTGACCTCGATAAGAGGGTAGTAACGGGCGACGGTGCCGACGGTGAAATGCTCTTTTAACGTCACCCGTTTGAGACTCCCGGATCATGGGGTCACTGACCGGCCACCTCCTTATCAGCCGGGCCCCCCTCCAGGAGGGAGTTAGCATGGTCGTGTGCTCGCTCTAGGGTATCGTCCAGGGCCTCCTTCACTAACGTCACCCGTTGGCTTGCAAAAACTCTCTAATGACTCGAAACGTAACGTTAAGAAGAAATAGCAATAGAGAGTTTTCGCAAGCCAACAGGTGACGTTAGTGAAGGAGGCCCGGGACGATACCCTAGAGCGAGCAAACGACGATTCTAACTGCCTCCTGGAGGGGGGCCCGGCTGATAAGGAGGTGGCCCGTCAGTGTACACGGAAAAGTGACCCCATGATCCGGGAGTGTGACGGGAGTCTCAAACGGGTTACGTTAAAAGAGCCATTTCACCGTCGCCCATTACTACCATCTCCTCAAGGTCACGGTCCCCGGCTCTCCCGGGCTCTGTGAGGAGGTTCCACATCGCCCGTCAGTGGCATGCGAAAACTGTCTATTAACGCTCAACCCCACCCTTATGGCATAATAGTACCGTGCAAAGGGAAAAAGCAGCTTCTCCATCGGAGCAGTTTTTGGAAAATTGAGGTTTTGCATTTTTTAACATAAAAATCTCAATTTGGGTCAAAAATATGGTTTCTTTTCTTGACCTAGAATTACGTACCTATGTTTTGTTTACCCACTCTGAATAGGACTCAGTTTATAATTTTTTACAAGTTGACAATATTCATTTCGCTTGTCACGCAGTAGGTAATCCACGTTTCTTGAAATATCAATTCCCCTTGATGGGCCCTCAGCGAGTTGGTAAGTACTCGAAGGTACGAATATTTTTAACATTCACTCTCAAGAGTGCTGTGAATCAATTCACCTTTATCTGCAGGATAGGTTAAATGCGGACACACGGCACACAGACGTTTTTAGATTTATGTTTCGCCTGAAAAGGAAAAAAAAACGTTAACCCTAATCTGCGTTTATCTGGATGACACAAGTAGGTACAAACAGCTGTATGGAGTCAAGTGAGGAAGAGATAAGAGGCAGTTTTCCTCGTAAATATAGGGAATTTAGTGTTGTTCGTACTGCCAGTCTGTCGAATCATTTTGTGGGTTTAACTTGTGTTTCGCTGGAAATTATACCCACTTCGTGTTGACTTCAACCAAATTGTGCTTCGGAGCCTCGCTATGACGAAGAAGGGAAATCTCCATATATTCCCCAGCTTGGTGTGTGTTATTGCACCTGTGACGTTCCTCATCACGTAAGTAAATTTAGTTCCCAAAAATTTAAATCGTATGTTTTTATAGAGTTAGAAAAAGTTCCATTCATGCAGCATGAGTTGATGAGCGAATTTTCAAAGTATCATTTTAACCGATTTGGTGGGTGATTCTTATAGGAAGCTTCACGTTGATTCCGAACATACCATTATGTTCCTATGTTTAAGATGGTAATTTGCACAATAACCCTTAAAAAACGCGTTTTTTAAACGATTTTTGACTCCAAATTTTCACAATTTGAACCCTTGGAGTGCTCCAAAAATTCTGGACAACGAACTCGTCCTTTCTTTCGATATTATTGACATTGTGACATTTTTTCGGATTTTTAGCTCGATTCCTCGGTCAGATATCGTCTGGAGTGACACAAATAGGTATATATAAATATATATTGTATACATATAAAAAGTGTTCAATTTCAGGAATCGTTTTAGAAGGCCTGAAACAGATTTCCATGAAGAAAATTTTCAAAAATTTGAATTACCAAAATTTTGATCATTTTCTTCGAACATTCGCTAATACCCGACAAAAAAATATTTTGAATTCAGTGTTTCAGAAACACATTGAAGGTAATAAGAATGATACAATTATAATATAGCTTTTCCTAGTCAAAATAAAGGTTTCCCGAAACAAAGTAAAGGTTTTGCATTTCAAAGTAAAGGATTTTCCATTTTAGTAATGCAAATGTTTGAACATTTCCTTCGTGGAAATCCGTTTCAGACCATTCTAGATATATTTATATATATTTATATAGGTATATATGTGACTGGCCCTGGAATCGCGATAAAAAATCTATAAAAAAATGTCAATAATATCAAAAGAAAGGATGAGTTCGCTGGCCAGAATTTTTGGAGTACTCCAAGGGGTCAAATTGTGAACATTAAGAGTCAAAAATCGCTTTAAAAAACGTATTTTTTATGTTTTTGGTGTAAATAACCATCAGAGAGGAAACAGAGGAACATCATATATTCGGAATCAGCGTGAAATTTCCTATAAGAATCACCCACCACATCGGTTGAAATTATTCTTTGAAAATTCGCTCATAAACTCATGCTGCATGAATGGAACTTTTTCTTTTGATTGAATCAGCTTACTTAACCTTTTACTTTTCAGTTTGAGTAAAATAAAGAATAATCTCAATTCATACACCAACTGGTCCGATACTATCAATTCAAGTTTACGTTACTTTAATATTCGCTTTTTGGATTTTTGATATTTTACTTTGATATTTTGCTTTTTTGTTGGGTTCTGTATACTGACTGAATCTCGTAACGTACCTATGGATACAATCGTGTTATGAAAACTAGGAAGCTATGTGCCACAACCATTTGGCTGACTTTTTTTCACAAAATCATTACCTCCCTACTAACTAAATATAGTTGATTTCTAACACAGTACTATTTTGATCTTTCACAGATTGGCGCTCGCCACCAAGCTAGGACATGTTGATATGCTACCTTACATCAGTGACACAGGAAATCTCATGCCTGAAAGTTGTATATTCTCCCAGTTTCTCAACCTCACAGCGTTATGTAGTACGTCGTCTTATCTATACCTATTCATATCTATAATACACCCGAATTAATTAGGTACAACGACTATATCAAAAGAAGGGCCGATTCCAACATTTTCACTAATTTACGCTCTAAACCTTTGTCCGTTTTCCGATTTCGAGATTTCGGATTACTAAAGCCTGGTTCACATGGGGCGGGATTGATGGGAGTCCGGAGTGCGGAACGTCAGGAAAAGTGGTGGAGGGGAGTGCGGAAAGGTGTTCACATGGAATGTGGATGCGGAAAGCGCGTACGTCCGCGTTGGCTACGGAGACAAGCGCCAAAGCGAGAAGAGACACTATTTTGCTTTCAGATGACAC
>JAEMON010000004.1:5786052-5796082 GCA_030264115.1 Lygus lineolaris | reverse complement strand
CTTTGAAAATTCGCTAAAACGTAAACATTATTGATGAACTATTTCATGATCTGCCCCTTGATAAGGTTGGAATGTTTCACTTCCGGCTTATGCAATAAAAATCAGCAAGGTGGTTTCAAAGTCGGGCGGGCCAAGACTGCCACTGAGCGCCTGCGATATTCCTGGCCAGTCTTCCTCTATTGATCTGTCTACCAAAACCCCCAAGCAAGCATCTCAGTCAGACCCTCGTGGGCTTCGCGCTCAGTGCTAAATTCCCCTCAATGTTTCGCCTTCCGTCGGTGCATGTTCTTCAGCTGTGGTAACCATCACCTCTACAGATCTCAAGGTATGGACATTTAGGTATGGACCCGTGGGAAACAGTTTAAAATTTAGAGTGCGATACAATACAATAACCAGGAATGTTGAGGCGAGACAAGTCGAAAACACTTTTTGAAAGGTGCCGTAATAACAAACAACCCTGTACGAGGACGAAGAAAAGCAGGTAGCCGAAGTTGGGTACCTACAAAACATGATTACAACCCTAATAGGTATACCTATTTAAATATATTTATTATGATAACAAACACCAGAAAGCTCACACAAGCAGCCATAAACATACTTGCCTAGTTCATTCCAGCAATACCTGCCCATACCGTAAATATTGTTCTGCATCGTGCTCGAAATCAAGTAGGTACCTACCTAATCGTTAGTGTTATGAATATGATTCATGTTTAGTTTCTCCCAGTAACTTTTCCCAGAGTCCTTAGCCGATTTTGATGTACGAATAGACAAGTTCCCTAGTTTTGCACAAAGCATTCTGCTTTCTTCCAATCCCTCCCTAGGTACTTCGTAAAACTTGCAATTCATAGCAACGTTGGGTCGTCAACATACGATTATTTACATTCCAATCGATTTTTTGAGAATGTCTAAACGAATTAGTTCAAAATCATGATTAACTCGATTGTTAGATAGCATTGTTCGCATTCTATAGTTTGCTAGATGCTAGTTACAATAAACTATCAAATTTTCCCGTGGTAGCACGAATATTTTTACAAGCTTCTCCGCACTACCCTTGTCACCTGGTGACATAACTTCAGATGTTTAGTATGTAGATGTGTTAGTTTAGATGCGTAGAACAATAATAAATCTTGTTTTATGGAGTTCTACACAGAGGATTCTTTCAAAACCAACAAAATCTATTCCTGAACATTGTCAAGTCAAAGTGCTTGATGATTTCGATCACTTGTTCGAATTGTTGATGATATTCAGATGACATTCATAGATGTTGTGTTGATGATGTACCTAACTTACCTAAGTACTTACCTACTTTTACTACCTACGTGTTTGACATAGGTAGGCTATAGGTGGGCTAATGGGGAATTATCATCAATTTGTTTAAATTTTTTTCTTCTGAAAGATAATGGCTCAGAAGAAACAGTAATGAAGTCAGTAATGAACAGTAATGAAGAAACAGTAATGAAGCATAAGGCAAAAATAGTGTAGATACCTACCTATCTGTAATTTTAGGAAATTTATTGAAATATTTATTATTGTAATGTGGCGAGAAAGTGACGTCGAAAAGGGTGTCGTCTGTCATTGGCCAAACCCGTCCAAGATGACAACCTAACAAAAAGCAACACAAAGCCCAACACTGTTCTGCTCCTGATTAGTGATAATATAATTTACTTAATTAATAAATTGATTGAATTAATTAATTGTTAATTATTATTATTAATCACTCAAATTATTCCTTTCTCGCTGCTCCCAATCCGATCTAAGCGCATTCTTTTTCGGTTCAGTTCTTTTAGTGTGACGCAGGAAAGGGTTTCTCAAGAGCCTTTGGAATGCCGCCTGTTATTCAAACAGCTGAGTATTTATTCCAATTTTTCTCCACACCAGAATAAAATATTTTTTTCCTTGTATTAACATTGTTATTTTATTCCAAATCACAATACGAAGGAAGAAAAAATTGGATTTTAACATACACGGTAATTCCCCATTGTTTTGAACGACTACACTCAAGTATAAACAATCACTGTCCAAATAAGACCTTACAATCCCAGGGTTTCGTCAGCATTTTACCCTCAGCATGTTTGCTGGCGACAAAGTACTTGTCATGTGGCAAGGGAGGATTTTCCCGAGGAAGAGACATTTTGAGAAACAAGAGGATTTTGATATTTTACCCCAGAATTTGAAACTATAAATTTAAAAAAAAACACACCTTCCTCAACCACCAATTAAAAGAAATTGTATGGCGAATTAATCACGGCCATAAGTGGAGGAGTGCACATATTAGCTTAGAATAGTGGCGCCTGTTCCTGACACACCAAATCAATCTACCTAAATATGAAGAAAGAAAAATTAAACAGGTTATATTGACAAAACAATATCGTTTTGGGTAATCTATATTTAGCTCTCTACCCGTACAATATCAATATTGCATATCAATATTGTGTAGACTCATGAATGATTTTTATAACAATTATATCCTAGCGACGTTTTATAACATAATGAATGAAGTTCTAGTAAATAAATTTCAGTAGGTACGTAACACGAAAACATTTTAACAACCGATTAGGTAATTAATATTATCAGGTAGTACCTACCTAAACTCTTCATATTAATTTTAGTAAAATACAATTGTTTCAAAAAAATGAAAATTACAATCTACAGGAAAAAAAAGTTTCAAAGAACTCAATAGAAAAATTTTAAAACACGTCGCAGGTATAAAAATTATTTTTTGAAGGAACATAATACTGGTAAGTGTAGGTATTACTGAAGTACAAAACAGGAAGAACTAGATAGGTTACTGAGTAGATTGAACTTTGACGTAACCCACTCATACTAGCTAGAATATCGTAGTTTTCCCCCCGAAGGGTAAAAAACTGTTATTTTGGGTCTTGCCACAGCTTGACCCAGTTGAGATTACCTTCCTCTTCCAATGCTGACTTTCCCGTGTCCCTTATCTGCTGCCAGCGCTCCATCAAGCGTTGCGGCCATTTTGCACACTATCTCCCGCTCTTCCGCCAGCTAGGTGAAGGTTAAAAATCAGTACGCCTAAATTTTTTCGTGCTGACGATTTCGTGTCCTGTGGAGTCTTTTTATTTCCTGAATATTTACTTCCAAAAACGATCTCCACGACTATCTCTACTATCTCTCTCGTTGAACTGTAGAGATAGTCGTGAAGATCGTTTTTGGAAATAAATATTCAGGAAATAAAAAGACTCCACATGACACGAAATCGTCAGCACGAAAAATTTAGGCGTACTGATCTTCACCTAGCCGGCACGGAGAACGGAAGATATTGTGCAAAATGGCCGCAACGCTTCATGGAGCGCTGGCAGCAGATAAGGGACACTGGAAATCAGCATAGAAAGAGGAAGGTAGTCTCAACGGGGTCAAGCGAAGGCACAGACCCCAAATACTTCATTTTCTTCTTTGCCGTATCATGGTCTCCTTACACCGATTCCATAGTATTTCATGGTTTTATTATGTGCCTTTTCACAGTTTTTAATTTTTTCTGAATTTTTCGCTCCTTCAATGTTCATCAATTCTAATCTTGTTCGATGCAAATTATTATAATTTCGAGAACTTTGGTCATTTTTCTTCAAAAGTTTAGCTCCAATCAGATGCTCTTCACATAAAATTAGTTCATACGATCCTTTGTTGTCTTTTCGAGCAGTTCTTCCTTTGATTTGTGTTTCTTCTTTGTCGTCGAGAGAGAAAAAAGTCTGAATAACGTGAACACCTCCTTTTTTCTCCACAGCCATGCTAGACTTATAATCCACGCCTCGGCCCATCATTCGTGTGGCCAGAGTCACTGTGCTTGTAATTCCTGCTTCGTCGATGTACTTTGCTTTCAGGGCCTCGGCAGTACTTTCTGTCAGCACGTTTAAGCGGTCAAATTTGTTGGCATACTCGTTTTTGAAATACATCAATTGTGAAAAGGTCTCGAAGAAGACCAGGACCGATCGTTGCCCCTTGATAATTGCATTGACGTGCTCAAATATCTTACTGCCCCATTTGTTCTTTGACTGCACAATGCAGAAATTGTGGGCTGCATTGAATTTGAGATTGGACTCACCGAAAAACGAGGGCAAAACACTCATAGAGTGTATGTTGTACGATTTTATAGCTTCATTCTCGTGATCTCTCAAGTTACTCAACGTACCACTGACTCCCAAAATCAAAGAGAACTCTTCAGGAAGTTTAGCATACGATATTCGTCCCACTTTTAAAGAAATATAACCGTAATTTTCGAAGTTCTCATGGGCAAAATCACCACGTTTTAATTTGAAATAGCTGAATATAACATCATATCCTACGTAGTGTTTGAAATCGCCATTTATTGGATCCCTTCTTCGTATTTTCCCGTCAATGATTCTATACTCATTTAAACTAATGTTGTGCCTGGATACATAAATCGCACCGTTAACCATTTTCTCGATATGCGTTTCCAACAGAGATTGGTTTGTGAACTTTCTCACTATCAAGTTGTTGTCGACGTCGTAGTCTAATACCGAAAAATTGCCAGGTTTCAGCCTGAACTTCCTGTACTCTTCAAACTCCTGAATGCCTGATTTGATATTTTTCTCAATGAATCTCGTGATGATATCGTACAAGGCTTCATGTCCATGGTTACTCCCACAAACCACTGTCCAGATTTTTTCCTGGATCTGAGGCATCCCTGGGACTGCAAAAGAAGAAGCTGTTCGGTATAAGCTACCGTAGACATTTTTCGAAAAAAATACGTCGACCTCATCAATCATGAGTACGGTTCTGCTGATGCCAGAAGCAGGAGAACACGGAGCTCTCCAAGGTCGACGCTCAAGAACCAATGATTTTACCAAATCATGAAGTGAAACTTTTTGCCCATCAATTTCGGGTTGCATGAATAATTGAAAGGCCATATTATCAAATGTCCCATAACTGATTTCACCACAAACGCCTAAAGCTAGGAAGAAATTGAAGAAATCAGTCTCATCCCTGCTAGCCAAGTAACTGCTATAGCAAACCACGTGTACTTTGTACCCAGTAAATGCTAAGAAAGCCGATAGAAGGCCCAAAATTACTGATTTTCCCTGGCCTGTCAGAACTTGCGCGAGATGGTGTTCCACTCCCTGGGCAGAATTGTCAACGCTCAATAACCTCATGATGCACAATATCTGGATGCAGTGAGGTTTGAGGAACTTTCCAGAACTAGACACGTCCTTTGAAACTAACAACGACCAAACAGCGCTGAGACCTGCCAATATTTCCGGTAATTCTACAAGTTTAAAATCGTCACCCCAGTTGGTGAATTCCTCAAAATGTTTGTATTCTTTTTTCATAGACTTAACTATGTCGATGACACTATCGAGGGAATTTACTGATTTTGCATTGCTGATATATTCGTTATACTTCTCCAAATATCTATTGTAGCACTGTTTCAGTTTCTGCGTATTCAACAAACCATTATTAATTGTACTAAACAATTCCAATGCCTGAACTACACCGATTTCATCCATCTTCCTGATGTGCCAAAATGATTCTTTCACGACGTTAACTCTAATTTTGAATTCTTTGAGAACCGTGCAGTTGTTTACCACCTGAAGGAATGGTTGAATACTTTCGTCGGAGAACAATTCAAAATCCCTGTAGTCTGGTTGTTCCTTCAAATAAAGGAATGAGCTTCTGATAGCTTCCAACAAAGCTCCAGAGCCTTCAAGCTGTGCCTCAGACTGATCACAGGACGATATCCATTCTTTAGACAGGGAATCTCTTGCACACTCCAGCAATTTCTGTACAACATCGATGATATAATGTAGAGGAAGGGTTCCATGTTTGAATCTCTCAACAAATCTCTTCAAATCAATTACTTTATAAGAACATTTCGATTCAGAAGCGATTTTGTTGTCTACCTTTTCAAACACACCGGGCATATCGAAGTTACTCTTGATGTACCAAATGGAAGGAAACTCGATATCCTTGAAGTCTTCCATAAAATCGTTTAACTCTCTGAAATAATTCACCAACGATGGAACCCGCACAGTTTTACCCAAAGGGATGTCCACCATCTGTAGCAATACCTGATGTACTCCCTTTATGAGCGAGACTAAATAATCAGGGCAATCAGATTCGTCCAATGTAATCAAATGACGCAAACCCCAATATCTGTTGTATTCATCTATCAGATTTCGGAAATCGCTAGAAGCTGAAGCACCACTCTTCATGTCCGTCGACACATTACTGATATATTTCATTTGTTTTTCCAAGATTACCACATCTTCATCAGTTAGTTTTTCGCTATCCTGGAAGTGGGGATACGTTTGAATCATGAACAATAAAATATTGTGAGTCACCACTCTGAAGGATTCGTAACTGTTAGTAGGGCAACTTGAGAGAAACGTGGCATGGCCTTCCAGCAAGGGTTTGAATAATTCCATATAGGACTTGGAGTCCGATTTGTTTGTCAACAGCACTTTATCGATAGTATGGTCAAGGATGTAGAGCCAAACTTGACGATCCTCAGGCATATCAGTGAAATTCTTCTTCCCAGTGAACCTACTTCTAAATTTCTTCAATTGCTTCAGAACCCAGAAATCATCTTGTGATTCTTCAATATTCATAACTTTGAAATCGTAGTTGAACTTTTTACCAAGAGAATAATTCTTCGGTTCAAAGTGGAGCAAGAGTTTGAAGATGAACCGGTACTGGCAGTCGAGAGACTCTCGTGTTAATAATATCCTTCTTGAGTGATTAATATCTTGATTCCAATGAATTTCATCAAGAAGTTTCCACGTACCATCACTTTGGGTTAACATAGTTTCAAAACTGCAGTTTTGAGCTTGAAGCTTAATTTCTGAGATGACTTCAAAAAAGCTTTTAAAAAGAAACCCAAAAACAGGGGTGCTTAAGGGCATGATATCACCGGGAGAGCAAGAACTGTCGATTTTATCCAATTTCTCAAACAAACCACAGAGCAGATATTCGATAAACGTCAATATCGTGTTGTCGTTTTCTTTGGTCAGAGAAGCCAAGTGATGAAATACTTCGATATCAGCCTTGGAAACGTAGATAAGTTTATCGGAAATCACCTCACTCATACTTGCGATAAGCTTAGGTAGATCACTGGGACATTTGTCCTTTAAACGTTGCCTATGATGATTAGTTGCATCAGCATATACAGAAAGTACTATAGATCTAACATTTAGTTTGGATGGCATTGTGTCCCGGGAAAATTTTAGTAACTCCAGTCTTCGATTTGACAGTGTATTTTCTATTCTCAGTAAATCGGCAGCAGCATTGCGCAGATTGTCAGGGACAGTCGTGTTGTTGGCCAATTCCGTCAATATTACTTGAGAAGAGTTTTGTTTTAAGAATTTCTGGAGAGCAACGAGAACAAAAGCGAAGTCAACTGAGTTGATTGAATCATCATATATCACATGCTCCAGTGCTTTTTTGAATTTCGACAATGCTGAATCTCTGTTTAATTGCAATCTGTCACTAATCACGGATGTAATGGTTAGATTTCTAAAGAAAGCCAATTTAATACAACGGAACGAAGAAGCAAAATCTACACCAATTCTGGAACACAGCTGAGCTCTAGCGACAAACTCATCTTTATCAAAAGTAAGCAAGAAGCTATCGGACTGTTTCCTCAAGTAGACAGTCCATTCATCAGCACCCTGATCAACGAATTGACAGGATTGAATGTCGATCAATTGATTGTCTCTCCAAGTTCCCTGAACGAACTGACGCTTGTCAGAACTAAACAAAGTGCCGAATCCAGACATATAGTTTCCATCGAAATCTCCGTCATACCACGATCCAGAACGCCCGACTGACAGCCTATGGGTTGAAGAGGAAGGAGCCCATTTATGGCGTTTGAATTGGTTGAGCCCACTAATCAAACCCTCAATATCAGAAAGGTCATCATACTCTGTTGTCCCTTGATCCATGTCCGAATCTTCAGAATCTGAGGCGTCTGATGCATTGTTTTGGGAATTATCATTTTGACACTTGGAATCCTGCGAGCCACCTGGTTGGTTAAGCCAGCAGGAATGATTGGTACCAGATACATCATCATCATCATCATAAGTATGATGGGTCATTTCAGACCCTGCAGCTCCTTCAATACCCTTTTCACTACCACTGGTAACTTGATCTTGAGATCTCTGATATTGACGGATACTGAGATTATTCTTATCATTTGCAAATCCATTGGGAACTTGAGATATCACATTGAGACGAGACTCCGAATTGTGGATTTCCATGGATGTGGTTGGAATTGGAATTTCTGATGGTTGAATGGTGAGTTGGACTGGAGAGTCAGGACTCATTGTTGGTGGAACATCTTTCTCGGCAGAGCACGGACCTGGCTGACGCTCAGTTGCTTCAACGGCATTGGCAATGGCATTTTCAGAGGGACTGTGCTGGTATATTGTAATGATCAAGCGGCTACGTTTCGCTTGCCCTTCCAGATGCACCTCCGTAGCCGAGGCAGAACTTTTCATATCTTGGGAGGAATCATGGGTCTGTGCCTCAGGATCATTCAGATTCGACCCATCAACAAGAATACTTGCGTAGGCACGTTTATGAGTTGAGTTGGTTTCCTTCACTTCTTTAGATTTGCTTGTAGTGACATTGAAACTGCCTGCAGTATTACCGCACTTGTTACCGGCTTGGACGGCACAATCAATAGCATTTGTTTCATCAAGCGGAACTGCACTGGCAACTAACTCAATTTGCAAGTTTTCATCAGAAGGCTTGAAGTTTTCATGATCACCAACAACAATGGTTTTCTTATGTTCAAACAATTCAGTCCGTGACGGAGTCTCAGATGGAACATTTTGACGAATGGTAAATTTCAGTTTTTTCAATGAATCCTTGAGCTGTTTTTCATTAAACGGACGGAAAACATAGAACTCATCAATTTGAGTATCCGAGCTGTCCACATCCATAGGGTCAAGTTCTTCCGATGGTGGTGGTTTATCACTCATGATGCCTGGAAAAGATTCGTTAACACTTAGGACTGAATACTCAGTTAAAAGCTTGCGAAAGTTTCTGTTTTTTTAATCTTCAACCCAACAGATCTAATATTATTGTCATCCTTCAATTTCACAACTGATTACAAGTCGTCCTCTTCAGCACTGGAAGGTTTTGAAGATTTCACTGAGAAATCACCTGAAAATGAATTTCACTTCAAATAACTTGATTGAATTTGAATAGTTACCTATCCAATTGTATCGAAACCTGTTCCTACCTGCTCTAGGAAAAATATCTATTATTTTCACAGTTTTCTTCAATTCAACTTACCAAAAGGCAATCCCACTAGATCAGTCAGTGGCACCCACAAAAATTACTACCTAACAAATTTGTCCAGCCTGTAACCCCAAATGGGGTTTCAGGGAATTAAAATAACTACATACCTCGGTCCCATCATTTAGAGGATTCTCAATATTGATGCTACAAGAAGTTTCCGTCACACATACAGCAGCGTCGTTAATATTCAACCTAGGAGGAAAAACAAAGATTAGGTAATCGCAATCTGAATACATTTCAAATAAATAATCATCTTATTGTTATTAGCAATGGGTTCGAAAATTAGGTACATCAATATTTTCTATCAATAACTTCATAAAAGTCCACAAGAATGAGATCTCTTGGAATGATGACGTCACAACACCCCAAACACGTAATGGGCAATGATCGTGTACGAGAAAATCATCAAATTCTTTCTGCTCTTCTATTGTTATATGGAATAAAATAACACTGTTAATACAAAGAAAAAAATAGTTTATCGTTCTGGTGTGGCGAAAATTCGGAATAAAATCTCAGCAGTTTGAAAAACAGGCTGCATTCCGAGGGCCCTTGAGACACCCGGTTACACGTCACGCTAAAAGAACAACAACTGAAAGAGGATGTGCTGAGATCACACAGGGAGCAGTGAAAAAATAATTTATTTAAATGATTGATTATTAATCAATGATAATTATTATCATAAGTTAATTATATTCTCACTAATCTAGAACTAAAACAGTGTTGTTTTTGGAGATTTTCCGTTTTCAGT
>JAEMON010000004.1:5727430-5739119 GCA_030264115.1 Lygus lineolaris | reverse complement strand
ATGATTCTTTGAAAATTCGCTCATCAACTGATGCTGCATGAAAGAAATGTTTAGTTTTTCAACCCAAAATTTCAAAACCCCTTTCAGTAGGTACTGCAATAATTCTGGTCAACGAACTTTCAACGATCCTTTCTTTTAATATTAACAATTTATTTATTTATTATTATTTTTTTTAAATTAAATAAGTGGGAGTTTGAGTTTCTCCGAAAACAACTGTTCCATAAGATCTTACTGCTATCAATTTGAAGAGAGTGAGTGATTTGAATGATCTGGAATCCCACAGTCCGACTGTCTACAAAGAAAGGTGAAGGTAACACGAGTTCCGGAAATGAGTGATGGGAACTCATTGAGAGGGAATGATTTTGAATGTGAAATGATGAAGTGTCTTCCTATCGAGGGAACGCTTGTGGGAGAATTCGTCTTGTTTGTTTGGAAACGGCTCGAGGCGCGGCCGTGAACTTGTCTAGCGGTTCCGTGTAAAGTGAAAGCGCTCAGATGACATCGGCAGGTAACTTTACCGCCGCGGGCCGCAAAAGGCACAGGTGAGCACAATGCGCGGGTTCGGTGCGCGGAAATGCGTCATAAAAGTCATAACGCGTTCGAATGATCCGATCTCGAAGCGGTGCGTTGCGTAAGACGTTTTCCGTGGTGCAGGCATGGCGAGCCTCGTGCACCTCTGAGTTCTGATATGCAGTTGAACCTGTTCAGGTAACACGCCCACTCGCTCAACGATCGAACCAGCGAAATTACAAGTTCCAAGTTGGTAGGTTAAAAAGTAAGTACCTAGGTAGTGTTATTTGTGAACGGGTGACACAATAATTTGACGGGTGAAAAATAATTTAACTCTTTCCAAACCTAATTCTACATTTCCCAAACCAAATTTTACATTTTCGAAAACAAATTTGACATTTTCCAAAACAAATTGGACATATTCCAAACCAAATTGGGCATTTCTAAAAAAAATTTGGACATTTCCCAAACCAAATTGGACATTTCCAAAACCAAATTGGTCGTTTCCCAAAACAAATGGGACATTTTATAAAACAAATTGGACATTTCCCAAACCGAATTTGATATTTTCCAACAAAAATTTGACATTTTCCAAACCGAATTGGACCATTTACAAAAAAATTTGATATTTTCCAAATCAAATTTGACATTTTTCAAACCGAGTTGGACATTTCCCAAACCAAATTTGACTTTTCCAAACCAAATTGGACATTTTCCAAAACCAATTTGACATATTCCAAAACAAATTGAATATTTTCTAAACCAAATTGGGCATTTTCTTAACCGAATTGGACATTTCCCAAACCAAATTGGACGTATCCAAAACCAAATTGGACATTTCCCAAAAAAATGGACATTTCCAAACCATATTGGCCATTTTCTGAACCAAATTGGACATTTTCCAAACCAAATTGGACACATCCAAAACCAAATTGGACATTTACCAAAACAAATTGGACATTTTCCAAACCAACTTGGACATTTTCCGAACCAAATTTGATATTTTCCAACCCAAATTGGACATTTCCTAAAACAAATTGGACATTTTCCATCCCGAATTGGACATTTTCCATACCGAATGGACCATTTCCAAACCAAATTGGGCATTTTCCGAACCAAATTGGATATTTTCCAACCCCTAATTGGACATTTCCTAAAACAAATTGGACATTTTCCAAACAAAATTTGACATTTTCCATCCCGAATTGGACATTTTCCATCCCGAATTGGACATTTTCCATCCCGAATTGGACATTTTCCATACCGAATGGACCATTTCCAAACCAAATTGGGCATTTTCAAAACCAAATTTGACATTTTCCAAATCAAATTGGATATTTTCCAAACCAAATTTGACATTTTCCAAACAAAATTTGACATGTTCCAAATCATATTCGACATTTTCCGAATCAAATTCGACATTTCCCAAACCAAATTCGACATTATTTTCCAAACCAAATTCGACAGTAAAAAATGAAGTTGTACCTTGGTCATCCATGAATATTGGAGCATTGAGCAAATCGGTCCAATTGGAGCACTGGACCATTATTGGACCTTTTTCGAATTTTCGAAAAACATTCAGCTGTTGCAATGGCTTCGAAATTTTAGTACCTACCCAATGAAAAATTTTGAAAATGTTCTCGAAATTTGAGTGTTTCGACTGTCAAGACGTTCTAAACTGAGCTTGAGGGGAAAATGTTTGGCAATTGGTTTTCGGCAATCACCCCCCTCCCCGTAGACAACGTATGTACCGTTCCTTATTATGAAACTATCCTGCGCAACGCACGGGCTAACAAGCTAGTAGATTCTCTAAACAAATTCTAGAAAAAAATCGTTGGCAAATTATTCTGATTTCTTGGTAGGTTGTCATGATTTCGTGCTGCTCAAATTACCTGCGTAGAGTGGAAATGGATGACTAGGAAAATTGATGACAAGATGCGGGAGGGCAAGGACCGGTAAAATAGAGTATAAATACCTACAACCCTGTCTATTTAAATTATACCCAGAAGTTCGCGTGAGAAGAGCTCACAGACTGCTTGCGTAACCCGTACTTTGGCCTGGGAATTCCGCTACCTGTTTTACCTGTTTCTTATTACCCTCCTTGCTGATACGATGATGGGTAGGTAACTTCTTACTTCGTAAACAGTTCTGTTATATTTAGAAAAATTTGGTAAAAATACGCATTTCTTCCTTTTCAAAAATACATATTTTTTTCTGAAAAAGGCGGACAGAGAGAAATCTTTTCTAATATTTCTTCGGAGAAGAATAATAATTTTACCTATAATCATTAATATCGATTGTTGTTTACTATTTAGATTTAGAATTTTATTAAAGTACTTATTGATCCCTCTTCTTTCCCTCTTCTTGAATTACCAGTATTTTCGATTAATTCCTTGATATTTCCATTAAAGGATTCGTACCTAACTCAGTACACGATGGAAGAAGACATTTTGAGAAGTTGACTGAATAATTTGTTGTTTGAGATGTTTCTTTTGCCCCCAATTTTCTCGGTGTTGTAACAATAGTTCCCGAATTCAGATCGAAGTTAGTCACTTCTATACCTTTCCATTTCACTCAATGTCAATAAATAGATTATACAAGGCTTCTCCATCAATAAAAACTACTTAACTCGCTCTCCACTTTCGAGGCCGAACTTTCTGGGATGTTGTCAACTAAGAGCTGCTTTCTGCTAAGTATTAAACGCTGTCTTATTCAATTTTACTGTCCGTGAAACCCTGTCAACGCGGATAGAGTATTTCACTCGCTCTCGAAGAACCCGAAAGACCTTTTTTCTCGAAGTATAGTTCTCTTGTGTAGGATTCAGAGTTGATTAGTAGTGTAAATGTTAAATGTACCTATGAACCAAAAACGTTGGTGTAGCCCTTGGTATGGGCAGTACCGTATTTTGGTCAGTTGGTATACAGGATGGTTCTTAATGAATGGATGGCCCTTCCCATTTTCGTCACAAAGAGGGTAAACCATTTTTTCGACCTTACGGTACCATGTTTTAGGCTGTAAGAAATTACAATAAATATTTAAAGTTGTTTAATCAAGTGAAATAAAACAACTGATATCACCACGTGATTTCAGCTTCGAAAAATAATGGAATTTCATGTGCTACACCCTGGGTTCCCAAAAGTCAGATTTTGCGCAATTTCACGGTTGAGCGATTTTGAGCGCTTACTGGTAGGGTTGTGCACCGTGAAAAAAATCGATTGAGGGGTCAGATGTTCATGAAATTTTGAGTAGAATCTGAATCTGCAATGAAAAAAATGGGGGTTGCTATTTTTAAAACAATGTTAGTGTTCGTTTCGCGCATTTTCGTGCGCCGCGCATGCGCGAAAATGCGCGAAACGAACACTTGCGCGGCGCACGAAAATGTAATAATTGAATTGGGTACCGTTTGAAAAATTTGTTTACACTTTTTGTGACGAAAATGGAAAGTTGATCCATTAATTGAGAACCGCCTCATATATTGATGACGTGGATGCATATAATATAATTATGATACTAATTATTGTGTTCACGTGACCAAAAGCAAAATATCATGCTAAATTTCAAGTTTCGAAACTTGAACATTCTCAGTCGGTGAATTTATGAATGAGTAATCAAAGAAGAAAAAGTACGTATTAAAACATGGATAGTAGAAGATAGGTTATCAGTAGAGACCAGATTTTTATGCAATTGTGTATATCTTGCTTTATCTGAGGCGTCCAAAAATTGAATCATTGTTTGAGTTGACCTCAGTAGAGAGTAGATGCTTTGGTTCAAGTTTTATGCTGCATATTTTTGCATAATTATTCGAACTGTAGATGCATGTTCATGCATATTCGAGGAAAATTTCGTGATGCTGCATATTTAGAGATATTTTGAATCTTGATATGATACGTGAAAATGATACGTGCATTTCGACTATTTTTGGAGAATGTGAGAAAATAAATGTAGGTACGTATCAAAAGAAGGATGAGTATTATTGATTATTGAGGGAATTATTGAAAAACAGAGACCTGATATCAAAGTTTTAGCGAATGATTCTCTGCCCTTCCAACATCGAGGTCGATGTTCATCTTCATGCATTGCGGATTGAGTCAACTAGGATATAGGCATGGAATGGAACGATTCGAGGATTACCTGACTGAAATGATTACCAGCATTTCTTCGTATTCGCTTGTTGTTGGAAAACAAGCAGCAGTAGATAGGAGAAATTCTATGAAAATTAGGATAGAGGTGAGGCAGGTTGAGCTTTTCACTCTCCGTTGTTCGACGAATGCGAGCAAATCCTGGTCCAAATGGGGCTAAATTATTTCAAGAAAAGTGGAAAGAAATTTTGAAAAAATACAGGTCTGGCTGACTTGAAGACACTTTAAAAATTTAAAATGGAGAGGGTGAGAGTGCATTTTCTGACGTTTACAGACCTGGTCATTTTGAGCTATTTAAATGCTCCCATCACTTCAGTTGATGTGCAGCGCTCTTTCCCCATCTGCAAGAATCCCTATAGTTTGTTGAAAATGCACCTCTTACAGCTGTGCACATTGTCCTGTTCTGTATAGAGCGGTTTTTTCAAGTATTGAATTTAAAATCCTGAATTTTACACGTTTTTTTGCTGATTATTCTTGCATATTTTATGGGTTGTTATAACATATTCTACGGCATATTCGGGACATGTATGCTGCATAAAAATCCGGTCTCTAGTTATCGGTGATAAGTCCGAAGTCAAGTTTTTTTTCCGTTAGTTTGGCCTGTCAGTAGTTAATCTTGGTGTTCCTCTGATGAGTCTGGCAGTGTCAGTATCGTCATAGACGTTGGTTTTTCGTTTGTTTCAGACAGTAGTAACCTGAAGATGACTATAACGTAGGTGAAATATATTGTATAACAAAACAAATGGTTTTTAATGTTTGTTAAAAATTCTCCACTTCAATGCAGAAAATAACTAATCCTATTGTACCTACTGTAATACAGTACGGTATATTGTTGAAGTAGTATGTATTATACGGACATTCTTACCTACTATTATAGCGTCAAGGAGCTGGGCTCCTCATTACATGTAACGGGCAAAGGATGTTAAAATAGGTGGTTTTGGAACTTAGGCCATAATTCGGAATCAGCTCAACATTTCCTATAATAATCGGTAAACAAATAATTTAGTCGCATTGGAGACCACTGTGCGCCGGCCGTCCACCGTATTTGTGTCACTTAAAGTTTACCAAAATTACTGGAATTTGGAAACTGAGATTACTGGCTTTTTTTACTGGTATTTTTATTTTATTTATTTATTTATGTATTTATATTTATGTAGGTTTCATTTTTGAGGTATGAAGCGAGTTACGACTATACGACTATACGGAAAAATAATAAACCGTTGTGTAATAAGTAGTTACACATAATATCCATTTTGTGTTCGGCGTGGCAGTAATTCCGCCAACATATTCAGTTTCGGCTACATTTTGGGTCTTTCTTTATTCTCTGCGTCGTGCCAAATGGACCTTGACGTGAGCCATTAAAAATGAAACAATCGGTTCTTCATACCAAATTATAGTAGTTACCTCAGTTTCCTTGTACATTCGATTGGTACTGGTCTCTGAAGAATATTTTCAACCAGCTTGTTGAATTGTTTACGCGTAAGCAGGCAATATTTTCATGAGTGTTACGTTTATGTGTTCCGGTTCTCTGTTTCGAAAATCCAATTATTTCACGGTTCTGGATGTTCAAACCAGTTTCTCACTGAAATCGAGAAACCCTTCCAGTTCATAATCGGAATCTTATTACGTTCTTTTAATCTAATCGCGCGGTGATTGTGTCTAGTTTGAAATCATGGCCGCCGCTCATCTTTCTATGTATCGCTGGCGTAAGTAAGTGTATTTTCACGATCAATGTCGTTCAAGATTAACATTGTTAATACGATGCCTGCTCCAATAAAGAAAACGAGTTGGTGGACAAGTTATCGATCTAGGTACATGCAGATGATATACAATGTTGATTCGATTAGGTCAAATCGGTCAAAAAGCCAATCAGTTGAAGGTACAGTTAGGTACGTAGGAAACATAACGAACGAAGAACTGAAGGAACAGTACTCATAAAAACACCATCCTATTTTTAGGTTTTTTCTAGCTGTGAGGGTACTTAAATCCTATTGGCTGCGGAAAGTCAGGTACCTAGCGTGAGAAAGACTCTTCGCTTTTGCTTTCGAGTCGACCAAAAGGTAGATTGAACCTTTTAGCGAATTTTCGAGACAAATGGAACTATTGCAATGGCTTCAAAATTTTAATGCAAAATTCTTGAAAATTTTCTTCGAGGAAATCCGTTTTAGAATGTTCTAAAACGGGTAGATATAAATAAGTAACCCTGGAATCGAGATAAAAAAATCCAAAAAATTGTAAAATGTCAATATCAAAAGAAAGGATGCGTTCTTGGCCAGAATTTTTGGAGTGCTCCAAGGGTTCAAATTTTAAAATTTAGAGTCAAAAATCGCTAAGAAACGTGTTTTTGAGGTTTTTAGTGTACCATCTTGAACATGGGAACGCAAATTTATTTTCTCCCAAAATTGACCCTTGCATTTTACGTTTTAGAATTTTCTGGACAAATGTGTTTGTGTAGTAGAACAAATGTGTTTGTGTGCCTGTCTGTGTAGGTGCGTGTGTTCGCGAATCCTTGCCACAAGCATAAGGACAGCCAGTTAAGAGGGTTTAGTCAGTCAGTTTGGAAAAATACTCGCAATCGTTTACTTCTTGTTCAAGTCGTTGAATACGGGGGATCAATGTGCCAAAGCCACTTGGCAGGCGTTTTTACTTTCCTTATTTTACTGTACTTACCTGATAGTATTTTTGGCGTCCAAACTATTCTGTGTTGATGGCTCGGTCATTGTCCACGTTCAAGGACACCCTGAGTGATTGAGAGGAGCAGCACTGGACAGCAGACAGACTGCCACAATACAGCAGCTGGCACTCCAGCTCCAGCAGGTGGCTCGATAAGTCGTCTGTCTCTTCTCTTCCATCCAATCTACGTATTGTTTTTTCCGCTCTTGTGCATTCCTATGCAAACTCTAAGCCCCAAGACGAGTGGCAGAAAGACTTAATAACACAGGCAAAATAACGTCATTAGGTTCCGTTAAAGGGGGGTCGGTGAAGTCAGTTAGATCCAAATTACAAGATCCATTTTCGGTAACTTTCAATCGTCGGATGCCCCTCATAGAGCACCTTTTTGGAAAGCCCTAATTACGATCTTCCATATTACGAAATAAAAAATAACCATGCAAGTTCCCCATTGCATGAAAATCCGGTCTCTAATGATAACCAAGAGTGGGTGTAAATTCGTGAGTATTTCTGTTGACGCATAACTCACCAACACTCTTCCGAAATCGCTCAAATTTTGATAGTAGCCGGGGATTATGCCCCTCATCTACCGTAGCGCGTCGAGAAATTGATTAAGATTTTGTTTAATGTTCGGGAAAACTTTTGGGGATTATAAGATCTTGGCCTGTGGGTTGTTGAAGCTGTTCCAACTCCAAGCCACCTGGCTAAGCGCATTCTGCTGAGGCATAACGCATCAAATATCCTTCCAAAATCGCTCAAATTTGTATGGTAGTTCGAGGTTGGGTCTTCACCCACGGTGCTGTGAGATTCATTGAGGTTTGGTTTGATAGGTATCTGATGAAACTTCTGCAAATCAAGATGGTCTTTGGGTGGTTGAAACTGCTCCGAGTCACCTGCCTTGCTCTGGAGATCAGCCGCCCATTGTGTTCCGGAAGATGAACCTGCCGTATCATTAGGCTGTTCCTCTTGCCATCCTGACGTCTCTTTAGACATTAACCCCTCGCACGACAGGTGCGTCTTTGTGCTCCCTAACGACCTTTTCCCCCCTTCATCGTCACTTATGATCCAGTCTTCCTCCCCCGGAGGCCTCTCTTTCACGCTTGTACTCCCACTTCTAGCTCCATAAGGGCCTATTATCCTGGTACTTCTGTTACCTACGTAACAGAGATCAGCTACTATGATAAACAGGATAAAAGTGGTAAATGTTCGTTGGTTTCTCACCTCAGTAGCTCTTTCAATGTAAATCTCTTCGGAGCCATGAATGATGTTCCTCTCGCTCCTCTTCAATGGTCTTGAACCAGTTCCAAGACCAAACCTGTTCAACTTGCAAATAGTAGCGTTTCCAACATGCAGTGGTTTAGCTTAGCCACCCGGTCAGCTAGGGCGGCTTTAGGGTGAATTTTCTGAGGCTGGGCCTCACGTCATCTCTATAAGGTGGGAGCTACACTCTTATACAAGGGACTCTGCCTATCACGGAATTTCTTTGGCAACCTAATTAGATCATCCATCGATCCACTCCATGCAACACCTACCGCTGCATTTCGAAACATTCCTTGAAGCCAGCAAAAATTTGGAGCATTCATCCCAAGTTATAGAAATTGTTATTGGTTCAGAATGAGACTACTGTTAGACAAGGCCAAGGAACTCTTTTTTTTTTAATGTAAATGGCTCACGTTTACCTATGGTTACCTGATAATGGTGAAATCTATTGTGACAATGAATTCTTTCTACTTTTCATGGATAATGGTTTTCTGTGAAGCTCTTTCAACCTGGTTCAACACGCTCATCGGCGTAGACAATGTATATACCGATGCCTGTCTGCATGGTCAGGTTTTTAGGATAGACAGGAGAGAGGGACTTGATAGCAGTTGCCCCTTGTTTGTACATGAGTCACTATTCACGTTCTTTAGTTTGATTGCTTCAGGTAGGTAGTCATTGTATTAATTCGTGACGTGGAATAACAAACTGGATAAGAACCGCTTAATTTTTTTCACCTTGGTACATAGCATTCCTCTCCTAAAAAATGTTCCCATAATTTGTTCCATACTCCTAATAAACCTCAGCCTCACCTCATCATACATCCAAATTCGGTCCTCCGATTGGATTGTAGATGCTGGGAAAATCTCATGATATGAGTGCAAATAGTTATAGTTCACAATCGTGTTGAAATTTCTCCAGATTGACGAATTTCAACAATATCATCACGAGTTTGTCCACGTTACGTTGACTGTTTTCTCCCAATTTTCACATTAGCCATGGCTACCGTTGAGTCGATTGCGAAGTGGTTAATAGGGAATCATCCAGAGCTTAACTGCCCCTAACTGCTCTGCGGAATCAGGACACAAAAACCGTGTTCTCAGAAATTCACATTTGTCGCCTGCTGTTGATCAGACAGAGGTAAAATTTATAGGGAACCATTTCAACCCGCAGCATTCCTCAAAAATTCCGTTGATATCGGATGCAAACTGCGTTATGAACTGGATTATGCGAGTGTCCTGGCTTTGAGAATACAGACAGACACAGAACCAAATTTCTTCACAAAGGACTAGATCATAAAACGCGAGTGGAAATTTTGATTTTGGAGGCAAAAAATGCGTTGCAAAAGTGTAAACACAGCTTCCGCTCCTTTGGTAGACTCAGCAAAAAGTTATGCAAATTCTGTATAATGGAAGAAGAGCAGTCTGTTCTTCTGAATAGGACATCCCAGACGGCGTACGCGCCTTTTATTAGCGTCGCAAAAACCTCCTTCATTCACAAATTAAACAGGTTGCAGGATCTTAACGGTGAATTTCGCACGGCCGTCTCTGGCCTTGTTCCAGAATGGAGCAGTCCTGCACTGCAGGTGGCTTTGGGGGCGTTGTATAACAATCAGAGTTAGGCCGTGGGGTTCCCGTTGAACTCTGATTATACACTGAATCGCCACTTACCTCGATTGATATTCTCGCCTACTCCTGTTGACAGTCGTAGTGGTCGTAGATCGTGGGTGTGAGAAATCTTTTGACTTTCAACGTCGTGGACCTGGTGGTTTAAAATAAAGTAGTAAATATTAAATGAGAGAAGATTATATATTATCCTAAAGATTTCAACACTAATCGCACATTCCTACGATAAGAACGAGTAGTTTTCTTCCCATGATTGTTCTTGTTGTTGTTTGCGCCTTATGACTAATCATAATAAGAAAATACTTGGTGTAGAAGTGTGCCGTTGGCGTCAGAATTCTCAGTATGAAATCTACTCTTAATCTACGAAATAAAAGTACGTTTTTCTGAACCATGGGTGTCCCTCGTTGTCTTCCTCCAAAATCGAAATTTCCACTCTCATTTCACGTTTTGATTCTGTGCCTGTTTGTCGACTCGTTCAATATTTTCAACGATTGGGCTGGTCGAACCCTAGATGATTCCCTAAATCAGTCTGTCGGATAAACAAAATCTCTGCGATTGTGCAAACGTAAAGTAGATATAAAGCATGAACTATTGGCCCGATTCCTCTCAAACTTGAGGGGGTAGTTTTGGTGCTGGCTTCAAGATGTTTCCTTATGTGAATTCCATCACTAGCGGATCACCTGTAGGTAGCTATGGCTTATACAAACGCTGCAAATTTGTACACATTGTTTCATTATATTCCGTATAGGTCACCTACCCGCAAAGATCCTATAGGTACTCGTACCTATTTATTAGCAAACTTAACACTTGATGCGGCGATAAAAAATTAATAATAATTGAAATTGATCAGCTGATCTTGTAATGAGGATTGGGCCTACTCAGAAAGAATTTAAAGGATCGAGATTGGAAATATCGATGTATCGGGCATGAAGAATTGGTAGTGAGGAAGGAAAACTGAAGACTAGAAGCAGGTACCTACTTAATCGATCTTCAATTCAGTGAAATCACAGAAAATCATCACATTATTCTGGTTATTTCATTCATATTTAAACACCCTCAATCTCAATCTACACTCATTGCGTTTTGATTAAGAAACGCCCCCAGCATTCTAATTACTTAGTGACTGTACCTTTTTTCAAATTTGTTTCATGAAACTTCGTAAGATGCTAAGTGCGACTAGGAATACCAGAAAAATAGTTTAAAAATGTAGGCTTGCAAAAAAGGAGTGTGCCCACATTAGTCCCCTGCGGGACTCGTTAAAGTTGAACATTTTCAAGGTTTAACGTGGATATTATGTTTTTGGGATGGGAATTAGGTGAAAATTTGCTTCATTAGGCAAATTTTGGACCGGTTTTCTTCAACGCTAAACAACAAACAACCGAACCGATAAACAATTTTGAGTTACTACCAGAAATGTAGGTAGCTATCCGGAAACGAAAGTAGGTAGAAGCAAAAGTGAAGCTCGCAATGGTATAAGGTAATTGCACC
>JAEMON010000004.1:5705355-5727420 GCA_030264115.1 Lygus lineolaris | reverse complement strand
AGTGCACTTACCTTACAGTAGGCAGTAGACTGGTAGTTCAGTGCCCGTTTAGGGGCCATAATTGGGTAGGTTTTTGGGCCATAACATACTCATGATTCTAAGTGTTTCCATAAAGTGGAGAATATTCTTCTTCTCGAAAGGATCTTTTCTTTTCTTCTTATTAAAATTTAGCACTGTATCAAATCGAAAATATCAGTTAAAGAGCTCGATACACTCGATTATCAGGACAATCTATTAAAAATTAAAAATCTATTAAAAACCGATAATTCGAGACAAAAGATTGATCTCCCTTAGATCGGATCGAGATTGAGCATGCCTATCACACTTCACGGCAAACACCGTACGGCGGACGCAATCGTATCGTAATGGATCAATATGCTCCTCTGTAAAACATTAGTTCTGGAGAAATGTATCCAATCAGAAAATATCCATATTATTACAACAAAGCCGGGTTGGTATCATTCTACGAGGAGTTCAATTTACTATTGCTTTCCGTGGGCCAACATTTGTTGTTCGTTAAATGAAATTTTTTACTCTCCTCGTGTAGTGTTGACTTTCTGTCATTTAACTGCCTTATTATGGGTAGAGTGGTAGGACTTAGAAAACGGGGCAGGACACTGATAATATTGTGGCTTACGAGCTCCTCACGTTCGCTCCCATCTACTTCGTCTCATCAACGCCAGAAAGTCACTTTTCCCTCCAGTGGTCAATGCAGAAGTCTGATGGTTGAGACTCACCTGCATCGTCATCGGACCCCCTTCGGTCGCCCAGAACGGCCCGCTTCCCGTCCTTTGTGGGTGTCGGGTATCCCGGCCAATGCGGTACCTACTCAGTAAACGCGTTTGCCTGCCAAAGTGAAATCCAGACCAATAGTTTACGAGGCACACTCAGTCAAGGGGACCCACTGACCTTTTTACCTCATTTACGCTAGTATTTTGAGCGTCATTAATGTGCCCACAAACATAACCAGAACTTAACCCTAGAAGGGTACTTCTGCGTCTATTCGACGTGTGTCCAATTTTATTTTCATATGCTGACCGCTAGGAGCGCAGCAGGGGCTTGAGACTCTAGGAATGCCTCTCTCCAGTCATAGTGAACAAAAAAAATTGAATTTTTTAAATTAAGTATATTTTTTTATGTTCCATAAATCTTGGAGGTAAACTCCAAAAAAGGAGCCACGAATGCTGTGGAAAAATGATTGCGTACCTGAAGATTGTTGTAGTGTTGTAAGGATGTTGTATTGTTAGTGCCTAAAAGTATTCAAAGAGTTGAAAAATTATACTTTTGTTTATTGAGAACCTTGTTATATGAAATTTTCCTTTCTCTTTTTCAGAGATGGATAAGGCAATTATACAATTTTTCAGAAGGGTTTTGTCGAATCGACGTGTGGGTACCTTTAAGCGGTAGTAACTCCAGGGTACCCTTCTAGAATCAAGAATGTACCAACTCATTCAGAGCCTTGTTCATGTACTTCCATAGTTTTGTAGTTAGTGTGTGTGTGTTGGTACTAAACAGAGATGGGTATATTCACATTCGTAGAAACAAAAACGAATAAATTCACACAGCAATTTTTCTATGAATATGAATATATTCACAAAACGTATTTCCCGTGAATGTAAATATTAATATTTTCACATTGACGCGTGTGAATACGGGTACATAGTATGTACTATATTATATGTAATATAATATATTATATTCACAAATGCGCATACGAATATATTCGTATATATCGTTTTAGCATGGGTAAATATGAATATATTTGTATTCATAGGTGAAAATACGTATATATTCGTATCCACAGGTGTAAACACGAATGAATTCGTATTTTCCCCTGTGAAATATATTCATATTCACACGCGTAAATGTGAATATATCCATATTTATATTCACGGGAAATATGGCGTGTGAATATATTCATATCCATAGAAAATTCGCTGTGTGAATATATTCATATCCATAGAAAATTCGCTGTGTTAATATATTCATATTGGTATTTATTAATGGAATATGCCCATTTCTGGTACTAAACTAACTGGTTAACCCGTCCATGCACAGGCCAGTTTTGTGATCCGATGTGTAAACTGACGGCAGAAATTGGGCGACACCACCTTGTCCCTAAAACTCCGTCTGTAGCTCAATGTTTAGAGGTTTTCAAGAGTCACAGGTTCATTTTTGGTTTCTTAAAGAGAGATATTCATTCAGTTTCATGGATGGATCATACGTGGGGATGTGAGAGCCGAAAAACCCGGATTCACCCCGCACTTCACCGATTTAATCCTCCGCTTAAATCCCTCTATGGGTCAATTTTGAGAAACCCCCAAACATCCTATTATCAAATTTAGACTGATCCGAAGATATTCTTCCACTCACATAAATTTTGGATGATCTTTTGAGGCAGTGAATTACGGACTACAAGTATACTTGAAAAAGTTGCATTTGAACAGCTGATATTTGAACGGGGATTTTGCCTACTCGGGAAGAATTGCGATTCGCACTCGTGTTTCTGCTCTATTTTTCGTTCAACCCTTAAGTCCTTACAGGGAGCGAACGGTTGGTCCTAAAACGCTCCGCAAGGTCTCATTCGACGCTAAAAATTGTGTTCTATTTTAAATCGATGGAAAAAATATACCTTCCTATTTGAAATTTTCGAGCTAGGGCGTTTTGAAAATTTTATCCCCTATTTTCTACCCCTTAGAGAAGACTGGCGGTAACGCCAAGCTTCGCGGCACGACTAGACCCCGACTGGGGCCGGTTCACCAAACTTCATTAATTTTGGACCATGGTAACTAAGGAATGTGCCGCGTACGGCGTACGGAGGGATTTTTTTAAATTCACTTTTTGATTTCTACATATCTTGAAACGTAAAACCTCAAATTTTGAGGGGGGGTTAAAATTTTTTTTTTCGTGCTCGTTTCCAAAGGTTCGTTATTGAAAATAATAAACCAAAATTGAATATAGATAATCGCATGGGGCGGCAAAAAAAAAAAAAAAAAAATGCACATTTTCATGATTCTAATTATTGTACTGACTAAATCGCGATTTTATTCATAATATTATTTGAAAAATTTGGTCATGGTTCATGAATTGTTGTTTTCCTATTTTCTCACCTGGGTATTGAACCTCCGTGACCATCAAGGACGAAATCGTCTTCCTTCCACTAACCTTTTTTATCGCTTTGGACGACGACCGCATCAAGAGCGCCCTCCTGACCTCCGCGGATTTCTCCCTAATTCGTATTCAAGCGTCACTCGAACGTACGAGGTACGACACTCGAGATAAAACGGGGGACCTGATTTTAAAGTATCTCACCTCCTTTCTACGGTCTATGAGGCGTATCCTAAGCGAACTAATTAGCGGAAGCGGTCACCCTGCACGCTCTTCAGACTCGCAATTGGGATGGACGTTCTGTGAAAATGCGTCTGTTACTTCCTTTCCTCATTGAGTAATTACCCAAAGTTTAGAAAACTAAAGTTATTTTCCTCAATCAAAGTGGATTACATGCTGAGAGTTTTCACACCAGCGCTGAGCCCTAAGCACTCTCGTACGTAGTTTTCTTGGGCAGGTGGGTCCTGCTCTGCCGAGAGGGATGCAATGAGGTAAACTTATAATATTAATTTGTACATTGCGAATATATAATATTGCGAATATATATTGCTTCAGTCCTGCTGATTCAGTCCTTGGATTTAGTTACTTCTCTATTAAATTAGGTGCTGGGTATGCATTAATGAAACTGTATGTAGTCCTTTGAATGGGCCCCTCAACTCGCACAGCTCTCCCAAAATCCCCCTAGGTAACTACTCGTAATTAAGTAAATAGAAGCTTTGGTCTACAACAGACCAATGGTAAATGAAGACGTGCCGAAAGCTTTCCCTTGGTTCCTCTTCCTTTGAGAGGATCAAGAAGTCGCAGTAGTAGATAATATAAATAGAAACGCACTTCGTTGGTAGCTTTCTGTACAGAGCATTTCGATGCTGCAAGTACTTATATGCTGTTATGCTGCTGTAATACTTTCTCTAAATGGTGTACATTCATCCTCATCCTCTCAGTGAGTGGGCTTCAGCCTTTCGGCTTCCGGTTGACAGGTCCAGACAACCAAGATGTGTCAGCTCTTGATCTTCTGTCGAGATCCTGTATTCTTCATTGAATGTGACTCGTAAAATAAAACACACCAATCCTTCGCCGGATATCATTATTATGAAGAGTCCACTCAACTCAACAGCATTCCCGCTGAAAGTCGTTGCTCTTGATCGTCCCTGCAAGTCATCCACATCCCCCATTGTTCCTAAAGACCCCTCTCGATAAAACATGCGATAAACGTATGATTGTTTTTCATCCCAATCACACAACAAGCTCGAGCCAATGAACCCAAAGCCTTAACTTTTTACTACGCGCCTCCTGAAATCGCATCTATTGTAAGAAAAAATCCATAATCTATGAGCGACGTCACAAAAACGTTTGAACCGGCTCGAAACCCATTCTTTGTGATGCTTCTGGCTGGCTTCTGCTTTTGTCTTAAAAGGTCATCTTTTCGGGACAAAAGGAGCTGGAGACTAGTAGCATCTCATGCGTGGAAGCAGCTCCTCCAGCCCGTGAAGTGAATCTTTCTTCTTCACCGCTCCTCATTATCCTCGTAGTTTAAGAATGTTTATAAACAACACTCACCAGCTTGTGTAATTTCTCTGCTTATCGGTTATGTATTGCTTATGAGTAATGTGTCATTTTCATTTCATTTCTCTGCTTATGGGTTTTGACGGTTATTTTCTTCTTCATTCCTGTAATATAGAATAGTCTCATCGAAGTCCTTCTATCCGATCATTCAATCCGTTAGCACACCGACCAACGTAGATAGCCCTACTGAAAAATAGCTCCAAAATTTGAAATATACAAATAATTTCTGAAAATTTACTCCATAGCATTCCATTTCAGCATTTCAATTTACCTACTCCATAGGATTCCTTACTATAAATAAAATCCTGATTTTTATTTTATTTTTATATGTCACTCCAGACGGTATCGGACCCTAGGAACGGTCTAACAATAGAATAAATATGTAGGTCAAAATGTCAGAACCAAAAGAAAGGAATATTTTAGGATCAGCATTCTTAAGGGTCGAATTTCAAATTGAAGAGTCAACTATTGGTTAAAACGCGATTTTTTGTTTATTTAGATTTTTGGAATAGAATAATAAATTATGATCATCCCAAGTATTGTAGGATCACTTCAGTACTACTGGAACATTTGATAGGTATATTTGGAATTAGCACGAAATTTCCTATTAGACAAATATTGAAAATTAGCTCATTTGAATAGTCGCTCAGTAACTAATGCTGCACGATTAGAACTGTTTTGAAGGTTTTGGGGAATTTACCCCTCTACGTATAGGAACATTTATTGTAGGGTCGGAATCAGCGCAAAATGTCCAACCTATATTGAGAATGACCATCAAATAATACAAATTTTCATCGGGTGAAAATCGCTAAAAAAAAAAAGGTGACTTAGTTAAATTAGTAAAATTGCCAGGAAATAGTTCTTTGCCAATTTGTTTATTTTCTCATGATGCATGGCTGGAATTTCACTGTTTTACTTAGGTGGTGTCATTCGAAACTACATCACGTTCGGTATGAAAATGAGAAATCTCTCATTTTAGTCCAACTTCTTGCCCACTGAATCTACTGTGAAAGTTTTTACAATGCTCCAGGGAGATAGGAAATTTAACGCTCTTTCCAGCGTTATCCTCAAATTTGAATTTACTTGGTAGATTAAGGACGTTACGGCTGTTCTAGTACTAACTTAAGGTCGAAAATACGAAAAACTCGAGCGATCTGCTCAGTTGAACACCGTGTAAGTTTGGTAATTGTAGCGTTGTAATTTTGAGGTATTTTGATGCGTAGATGATTGACCCCCCAAGAAGGCCTTATTTACGCATTTAAAACAAAAATGATGTATTATTGTCTTCTTGAATTATTGTTTCTTTAATTTTATTACCATCCTTTTTTCCTTTCTAAAATCCGGGCCCCCTCACGAAAAAACGTCACCAGTTCCCCCTCTCTCTCAGCAGGGCTGATCTTGCTATGTAAGTGGGCTTAGTCTCACTTTTGATGTACGAGTAAATATTCGGTTCAATGAGATGGTATATTAGATAAGAAACGTACCTATGTACGAATATCCAGTTATCCAGTTCACCGTTTTCATAAGAATCTCTGGAAATGAAAACGAGGTCCTGCTGAAATTGAGTCAGGAGCTTCAAAAGAACCGCAAACCAGAAGCCGTCAAAAACCTTCAGAAGAACGCCCTCGAGGCTAAGACAAGAAACCACGGCGCCCGAAATTAAAGGATTTCTCGGTACTATTTCTACTGATGATTATAGAACGGTTCGGCGGACTCGGATCGTTTCTGAAAAGTCGATTTTTTCGTACTCTGAGAGGTGGAAATTGCCACCTGTCTCTCACAGGCTTCATGGGTGGCCGCGGATCACTGAGCTTTCCTCAGACCAGAGATGACGTTTGGAGTGACTAAGACTTTTGTAATGGTTCCAGACTGAGGTGGAGAGCGTATCCAATATAATTTTATTATACATGTTAAAATAGGTTGGATGTTGTGAAAAATTCTGATAAGATGGTTTTAGTTTGTAGTTATAAAACGCTGCAAATTATTACACAACGGTTTATTGTTTTCCGTACAGATCGCCCATCTACAAAGATCCTATTGACATAAAATACCCACCTACCGCGAGGTTCACAATCATCTCCTGGCGACAATGAGTCCACCTTCTTGTAATTATTATTATCGGAGAGTTGTATCATTCATTCTTAATTAAATTCAGTAACTAAGGAAGCTTCTGAAAGTAAACAACAAACTTGGTTCGGTGGAATCGAAAGTTGCATTTGAACAGCTGATATTTGAACGGAGATTTTGCCTACTCGGGAAGAATTGCGATTCACACTCGTGTTTCTGCCCTTTTTTTCGTTCAACCCTTAAGTCCTTACAGGGAGCGAACGGTTGGTTCTAAAACGCTCCGCAAGGTCTCATTCGACGCTAAATATTGTGTTCTATTTTAAATCGATGGAAAAAATATATCTTCCTTTTTGAAATTTCCGAGCTAGGGCGTTTTGAAAATTGCATCCCCTATTTTCTACCCCTTAGAGAAGACTGACGGGAACGCCAAGCTTCGCGGCACAACTAGACCCCGAATGGGGCCGGTATACCAAATTTCATTAATTTTGGTCCATGGTAACTAAGGAAAGTGCCGCGTACGGCGGACGGTGATTAGATAATATATATCCAGTAATGCACTACTGAAGAAAGGATAATCAGGAAAATATGGGATCAATAGTGGTACGTAAAGTTCAACCCGTATTACACCTACGTTGAGGTTTGAGGTCTTCACACTTCGGCGTCTGGAATGATTCGGTCTTGCTCCGACGCTATGATAGAAGAATGGCTCAGAACCATAGTGGTTTATCTGCTCTCTAATGGCCAATTATTGAGTTATCGTTAAACCGATTCTACCCCCGTGTAGAGCTCGTCGAGAGCTATTTGGTGCTATAATGTAAATTTCGGACTTATACCAGTCTTACTCCGGATGTGCGAGTTGTTTGTATCCACTTTATACCTTCTAACCTACCGAATGTTCCCTATATTTCTCGGTTAGGTATTATCAATTTTCGACTCGAACAGTAATAGACAACATCACGATGACATCGCGCGGTCCATTGAACAGGAAAAAAAGCTTTGGGCCGTCAACAGTTTCTTGATTTTGCCTCGTTTTTCCTTTCATTCTTGGAACTTCCATCATGATTGCGTCGTTGGCTACGTACCAGCTTCTTTTTACACTTTTTCCCTGCTACCCTAGAAGTTCCTGGGTGGGAGGAGTCATCACAGAGGGATCAGCAGTGATGCTTGATGTCTCCCTCATAGCAGGTAAATGCGGCCTGAGTCACTTTTCTTTGTAAAACGTCCGTTTCTCGGAGCGCTCTCTGAGTTTGTCATCATTTCTGTGGTCTCGCTTTGGACCCCCTCGGTTCGCCTCGGATCTCGCTAACGACTTAAGAATGAAGATGAGATGGAGAGTCAACGTCCTCACCTCACAATTTGTTTTTTTATTTATTTCGAATTGGTGCGAATGAAAGACGGCAGGTTTGTGACTGATGCTTCTTATGACATCCATCACGAAAGTGAAATCCTTCCCAAACTTCCCTCAGTGGCCAAACATACGATGCTAACTAAATTATTTTAATGGTTAGGAGTAAATTATGAAATACTCGCTGATTCCGAATATAGTATATTTGTACCTCAAGTTCCTTTAGCTAAAATAAACTATTTAGAAAATGCTATTAAGCAACCGGGGGGTATGGAATACCCCCCAATTAGTCCGGAAAATTGGGTGTTAAAAATGGCGTTTATAGCCTATTTGGGCTCTTAAAAAAGTACGTAAAACACTTTATTTTAGTATGGCAACTTGTGTATAGGGGTTGATTATACATATATCATTATGTTGGGTCGAGGAGGATGGATTCATCCTTCCTGGCTGTATGCATTTTTAAGTTCAGAAGAGATCTCCATTGGAAAATATTTGTATGTCTACACCAAAGATCACTTCGTTTAAAATTCACAAGTTAAAAATGTATAAACAAGTTTACCCTTTTTATTGCTATCAAATTCTGCGTCGAATGATATACCAACATCAGCTCACCATCACCGAAGCCATGAATTTTCTCAACGACTTGAGTGAAAGCCCTCAGTTTACCGTGAAATCTTATGCTGCCAAAATATTCCCTCAATCACTCACTAGTCCGTAATTCTCAGCTCGCAAAGTTCCACGTTTTTCGGTCTCTTACGTTCAAGATTTTTCAGTAACTTTTATGCATCTCCGAAAAATCATGACTACAGGGTTGGTCTCATTCGACCCCAAATTTGGTACTCTACAATTTTTCTTCTAAACTAAAACCATCATTTTATTTTTTGATGATTAGGCTGCCATATAGCTACTTTGGGTAATGGAAGATCGGGTATATTCGAAATCATCGTAAAATTTCCTAATAAGAATCGCCCACCCAATAATTTAGTGCGCTAAAATCTTATTTTTTGGGAAGCTGAGCGTCTGGCCCGATGATAGTACTCCCTATGCACGTGCAAGGGTAATTTCTTCCTACATGTAGTCAATATTGTCCATAATAATAATATGTTAGACACTAATCTCTTGTTTGGTGCCTAAAATGCGGATAGTTAACTTTGGATGGTGAACTTCGAACGATTTTACTGGGGAACTGGGAATCGAAAAACCACCTCTTCAATCTTCCTTCAAGTTCGACCGCATCCTGCTCTCAACTTCTGTAACCGAATGATATCATAATCCAGGAAGAGTTGCGACTTAGCCTTTCTACAGGCCTTGCGGGCACTTGTTTCTCGATGGAGAGAAAGTAAAATAGGTTATAAATTTCGTCTCTCATGTTGAAAAATCGTAGGATGGTTGTGCGTTGTGCCTACACGGGAATTGAAAGATGCTAGATACCAAATAAAGAATTACTCATATTTTATGCATAGGGGCGCTATCGAGATGAAAATTACCGATCGATTGGAATTCGCGGTTGGGTAAATAAACCTTCGAGTGCTTACGCATTCATAACTTACACGTAGGTATTCTAAATCTTGGATCTCTATATGTCCTGCTTACGTAACTTTAATTTTTTCTCATGCAATAAATTCACTCCATGAATAATATTTTCTGATTGACTCGGCCTCTAGAGTCTCTAGAGCCTCATACTATTAAAAGTCAATGCTTCAACAGTATGAATAGGGAGACGTTGGGGCGACGTAACGAAAATCTCAAGAAAAAAAATCACCCCAAAACTCCCATTCCCTTTATTAAAAAAATTAATTCAATGGTATAGATACTTCAATAATCTTTATACGACATACGCAAAAGACAACTTAAAATGCCCACTCCCTTTCTTTTATGTTAAAACATTTTAATCTAGCTCTTTGGCTCTGTGGACGGGGCAGCGCTCAGACTGGGACTGAGCAGAACCCCAAGCCATTCCTCGACCACTACAGGACTGATTATCAGATGTGATATGAATGTTGGAGTTAATTGGAGTGAGGCTCATGAGTACCCCCAATTGGTAGGACATGAGCCCCCGAAACATTGAAAAAAAAACACCCACAGCCACACCAGTAATAAATATATGTGATTAATTCATTCAATTTATTAATCAAGTAAATTCTATTTTCACTAATTGGGAGCCCAAACAGTGTTGGGCTTTGTGATGGCATCTTTTACGGGTTTGGCCAATGGCAGACGACACCCTTTTTGACGTCACTTTCCCGCCGTTGGGCAGTAATAAATATTTCAATAAATTTTTAAAAATTACAGATACACTATTTTCGCCCTATGATTTCATTATTGTTTCTTTTGAGCCTGTACATTTCAGGGAAAAATGAAGGAAATTTGTGATAATTCTCCTATGGGAATTATTCCTACTTCAATTAACTTCTAGTTGTCAACTTTGAAGATTCTTCTTCTGAAGTCATGGCCAACAATCCAGATTTATCTCACATCTTGTCCCATGAGCTCCCACCTTCCTCCCTTGACCCCCCCCCCCTCCCCCCTAAAAATAACTTTTTAATTTAAAATCATATTTATCTAATGTCGATGGGTAGGACCGCTCGTGAAACCGTAGTCCTTTGATTAGAATGAGATAGGGCATGTTGCCTCAGCACGTCGATTCGAAAATTGAGCTCCCTGATTTGTTAGTCGATACCTAATTAAGCTTGGTACCTGATCAGGTAAATCAAAAAGTGAGCTAATGATCGTTATGAATGAGATCCATACGAGCATGCAATGTATACGCCACCATAGTCTGGCCAGACTGACACCAGGGGGTGGTGCCATCACGGATGTGCATGTTGGGTATCGTTGATCGTATAGATTTTGGAATGCTGCTCATTTTCGGGACGATTTCCCATCTAAAGGGACTTCCCTTGAAATGCATGCATCTCTAAAGTATATGTTTAAGTTATATCTAGTATATACTTGCATGAAGAAATTGTTTAAAGCCGTTTTGAACTTTATAGCCAAAAAGTGAGAATGGGTTGATATAATCTCGATCAGCGTGACATTTCTAGCAAGACGGTGGTAGGCAAGCCTAGAGTGGCCCAGATAAGGGGGCCACCCTGCAAAAAACCAATCTGATAATCTTGTGGTTCGATCAGCTGAATATCAGAAGTGGGTGTATCAACCAATGGTTGGTACCCTGGATATTATCATGCACATCTACCATTATCATGACTTTGCGGCCACACATTCGCGGTAGCCGGGAGACCGGCCCTCGCCAAAGTCCCTTTCGGAAGTTTCGACACGAGTCGGCTCTTCCAGGGACCTGCATCAGGCGAGGAGGGTTTGAGAAGGAAAATGTCAGGACATTTAGAGGCGGTCACGAGCGGGCGAGCGCGTTTGCTGAGTGTAGCAACATCTGTCGATAGACCCCCCCCCCCCCCCTCAGGAGCAGCACCCTGCATACCTCCAGTGTTGCTACATATATGAAAATTATTATCCTTCATGTATAAAAACGTCATACTCAATATCACAATAATATGTACTTTCAGGAGTGGGTATTTTCCTCTCTCAGTAATTTTGACACCATCACGTGATAATGCCGTAGTTTATTCAAGGATGGGTCAAGTCGTAGCTGTGTACAATCAAAACATCACTCCCGTGACGGGTCATCAAAATCTCAGGACCCTATTCACGACTTAGTCATCTAAGTTTCTGTTCTTTCATATATTCTTTATGAACAAAAAAGTTTTTTGTACTCGTAGGTAGTTAGTCTGGATTCAGCAAGAAAAATCCTCTCTTTTTTTGGACTTGATGACTCTTTCTTTCTGATGAACAGGTTGCCTGGAGATGGGTCTGGTTTAGGTCCGACAAGTCACTAACCCTAGAAGGTTACCCTGGAATTCCTACTACTTAAGGGTACCTACACGTCGATTAGACGTACATTCACGGAAAATTCTCATTAGTTGCAGAATCGAGGGATATAAACAGAAAAATTCCAAACACCAAGTTGAACACCAATGAACAGTACTACAATTTTTCAACTCATTGGACAGTCTTTAACCCTAGAAGGGTACCCCGCGAGTCGAATCGACAAAACCCCTTTGAAAAATTGTCTGGAATTGCCATTTCCATATCTATGAACAGGAAAATTTCAAATAACAAGGTTCTCAATAATCTTCATATCAGGTACATAATCATTTTTCAACAGAATTCGTGCTCCTTTTTTAGACTTATCTTCAAGATTTATGGAACATAAAACAATATAATTTAAAAACTTCAATTTTTTCTGTTCACTACGACTGGGGGGAGGCACTCCTAGAGTATCAAGCCCCTGCTGCGCCCTTAGCGGTCACCATCTGAAGATAAAATTGGACACAAGTTGAATCGACGTAGAAGTACCCTTCTAGGGATAAATAAAGAAATGCTTTAAAGTGAGGGGGTTTCTGGTTGAATCTCGACTAACATCCTAGAAATAACTAATCATGCAGCCGACCATTCCACTCGAGAAACAATTCCGCCAAGTTGGGTGGGTAGTATGTAGTGTCTTTCTCACTTTTGTAACATGGACGTATAAAATCAGTTAGAATCAGAATTGAATTGACGTCTTCACATCATTGCAGCCATCAACTTCCATTCCATGCAATGAAACTTTAAATTCTCTATCGATGAAATTATCATATTTTATTGGTCGGTACTTCACTAACTTAACTTTGTTTTTGTTGGTTTATCAATTGTGAAAATATTCTTGATAATGACGTAGTGAAGAGTCGAAAGCTTGTTTGTAAATCCAAACATCAGTTTGCTTATTTATATCGGGCCAACCGGTCTAATTGAAACTCGATGGAAGTGGTCAAACTCAGTTAATTAATTGAACCTCTCTTGGAATCGTGCGAACAACAGTTAGTAGATCGCTAATCTGTTGGAATAATACTAAAATTGCTTCCACGTTGAAATCGGATTGAGTGGTAATGACACATACTGAGCGTGGGCACATATAGTAGAAACCATATTATGGTGGGTTATCAAGTCTATATTCGATATTATTCTGTACCACATACCAATTAATACTTAATTATAGACTTGATAACGCATTATAATTTCAAATATAGCAAATATAGCATTACCTATAATGTTGGAGCTGAGTTATTTTTCATATACCTAACGAGGGTCGATGTAATGTAATCGTGATTTTATGTACCTGATAAAAGAACATGAAGAGTTCTATATTATTCTCACATCAGAACGAAAAAGCACAACTGATTGTGACGCGACATTTTGCTAAAGTTTCTTATTTATTCTTTCTTTCTAGAGTTAGCTCCTATTTTGTTAATATTGTCGAACGCATTTGTTAGCGATGGTTATGCATAGAATTCATCAATCTCATAATTAACAATTCCAAGTTATTTGTAACAATTACGACAGGCGAGGGAGGGCGAGCTCAACGTGCGAGTCTAATTCTAATCCTCTCGTTTAGCACACATTAAATTATCATGTTCCATTCTGTGATTTCATTTTCCCTTCCTTGTAGATCCCATTGGGGAACTTGCATGCTTATTTTTTATTTTGTAATTTGAAAGATCCTATTGAGGGCTTTCCAAAGAGGTGCTATATGATGGGTATCCGATGATCGAAACAACCGAAAATGGATCCTGTAATTTTAACCTAACTGACGTCACCGACCCCCCGCCCGCCTGGTTCCTCAGCCCCAAACCTAAATTACGTCAAGCACTCCCTTTCAATCTATTTTCTGGTTGAATCAGATGTAATTTCAAGCTGAAAATTAGCTCCAGAGGGTTTTGCTGCTCCCGCATCAGATCAGGGTTGCTACGGAAACCGAATCCCGAAATTCCCTGCCTTTTTCAGGTTTTCCCTGACCTTTTCCTATGCGTTTCAATAGCACACCCCCCCCTCAAAAAATAGTGAGCCCGTACAATCCTTGAATATTTCACCGAAATAGGTGGAGTACCTAGCTCTGGAGTTATGACTATGAAAACACATTTAAAGTTTGCGCATGCGAAGTAAGTATTACTGATCCAGTCGTCCGACCCTTAATTTTCACAATGAACCCTTGGAGTACCTTCTCGAAAAATTGTGGGCAACGAACTCATCCTTTCTCTAGTTTATATTGACATTTTAGAATTTTTGTAGATTTTTTAGATAGATTCAGATGTCTGTAGTGAGGAAGCAAATTGATTTTGTATTATAAATGCCTGAAACAGACTTGTAACTTATACATTACAGAAATGCAGATGATCAATTCTGTTGTGTAAATAAAAAGAACGAAAAATATTGAAACGCATTTATTAAAATTTAGAAACCTTGAAGGTATTCGAAGCATTAGTCTCACCAAGAACTAATAAATACTCGTAGCCCGTATTTTACGTAAAATTCCAGAAGATTATCAATTTTTCCCTGATTTTCCCAGGTTTTCCCTGATCACTTTTTTCCAGGTTTTCCAAGTTTTCAAGGTTTTCTAGACCCGTACCAACCCTGCAGATTTGAGGTTCAAAATTCAAAATTCCAACCATTGCAAGTTCCCCATTCCTGTAGATCCCTCATCGTGCCACATAATAGCCTACCAGTACCGACTCTTCAAAATTACTCATTCCTTCTTTCATGGAGGCGATCAACCGCCAATTCACATTCACGATGTTTTCCTTGGAGTCCTTCACAGAGTCCCCCATGAGTCAAGCCAGGAGCTATAATACAATGGAAAAGGGTTCTGGCTCTTCTGGGGTAGACGTTATAACAAAACAAGCAGTCTCGTTCTGCCTCCGATATTATAAACCACCCTTTCCCAGAAGACCCTTCCGAGAGGGTAGTCTTGGACGGGTGCCGAATTTCGGGTGATGAATTGACTCTATTGGGGCGGCTGTGGGGGATTTTGCTTAGTCTTCCATGTTATTTGTCATGAAGGGTTTCCCGTTGAATGGCTCTTGTCTTACAAGACTCTGTTGTATATTTCCTTCTATATGAGACCAAAAAATCCTCATAAAAAGGGAAAAAAGATAGTGATAGGTAATGGAATAGTTTCATTCCTAATTCTTATGAAGATTTATTTAACGGGCCCCCTTTTGGTACGTTACAGGGAGTGTTGCCAGTGACAGGAAATAATAATAACTCTCACAACAAATCTTATTACTACTTCAGGCCGATATGTTAAAAAAAAGTAACCCCCCCCTCCCATTACTATTTTACCGTTAAAACATTGTTCCAACTTTTCTCAGCCAATAATCGATCAATTTCAAATCTTTTCCCGGGATTCTTTCTATTGTTTAATTCTGCAGGGCAACGTACTATGAAAATTTCAAATTCTAAATTTCAAATTGATAACAAAATGTGAAATGTTTGAACTTTAAAATTTTGATTTTGTGTTGCCCTGCAGAATTAAGAAAATAGAAAGAATGCCGAAAACAGATGATAATCCTTGATAATTGTTGATTAATTTTGGAATTTTCTTGGCTATAATAATGTATAATGGAATGGGGCATTGAAAATAAGGTCTCTGATTTTCTACCATCCAATGATCTGTGTAGGAAGGTGTGTAAGGTTGCAGCCCTTTCAACACTATTCTGGTACGTGGAAGTTTGCCCACACATGGAGCCTTGCGGTTTAGCAAGTCATGAGGCCCGCGGCATGGGGATAATAATTTTGGTAGATCACGACTCACACCCACCCAAGTTAAACTTTATAATGCGAGGAAGCTACGTTCCCAGAAAAAGTGTGGAAATTATTTTTATCATTTTCGCAATGTACCTACCTATCTATCTTTTCGGGTTGGCGTAGAAAAATTGTGTGAATTTAATTGATTATAACTTTCTATCGATTGGTAATAGAGCCCAGTGAGTAAGTATTGAGTAAACAAAAAATGACATTTTTTTTAACCAGTTTGGATGAATAAAAACTCAATCGAACGCCAAAATTCGAGCAGTCCAGTAATTTGATAAGAATGGTGTATCCTGTTATAATAACCTATATTTTTGACCTTTTAGCGAATTTTCGAAGAAATTGAAGCTATGGCAATGGCTTCAAAATGTAAATAATGCAAATTTTTGAAAATTTTCTTTATGGAAATCCGTTTCAAACCATTCTAAAACGATTCCTGAAATTTAACACTTTTTTATATGTATATATATTTATTTATTTATATATGTGTTACTCCAGACGATATCTGCCCAAGAGATCGAAATAAAAAATCCGAAAAAATTTTGAAATGTCAATAATATCAAAAGAAAGGATGAGTTCGTAGAATTTTTGGAGTACTCCAAGGGTTCAAATTTTGAAAATTTAGAGTCAAAAATCGCTTTAAAAAAATGTGTTTTTCGAGGTTTTTGGTGTGAATTACCATCTTAAACATAGGAACATACGGTATATTCGGACTCAGGGTGAAATTTCCTATAAGTATCATCCTCAAAATCGGTTAAAATTATTCATTGAAAATTCGCTCACCAACTCATACAGCAAGAATGGAACTTTTCTGTTGGATTCTCTCTAAGCAAAATCTTATCGGAGAGCTACTACAGTCCTACATGACCTACAGCAACATACCAAAAACAACGGTGTACTTATCTCACTATTTGGAGTGGATCAACATCTAGCAATAATAATTATACACTCATTATGCGGCCTTAGGTGCGATACCAGTCAACAAACAGGTCACTGAGCTTCACTACGTCATCTTATATAATAATCTGTATAATATTATATATATAATAGTCTGTTTAGACCGATATTAACACAATGTAGGGAAGATTGAAGCGTAAAGAAATGAAAATCGTCGTTTTTCACCTATTTTTGGCGGATTTTTAATGAAATCCTTACGAGTTAGGTACTCTTTCTATATGTACAAATCATTAAAATACTCCTCTTGCTTCCGGAACTACTTTGACGACTGTAGGCAATCGTCTGAAAATCCATTTTTGGGTCCTAACGATGATAAGCGTCATTCTGAAGGTTTTATACGATCGATTTTAGACAATAAATTCATCTCGATCCATTGATATCGCTGTGCTACCGTCGAATTAGTCACAAAAAGTTGTTTTAGTTGGATTTCACGTGTATATATGAATTGACGAGAATTTCACGAATATTTTTGCTTCCAGCGGAGACAGTAGAAGCATTGCGTTCATTTCAGCAAAGAAAATTCAGCTATTGCAATGGCTTCAAAATTTTAGGTATTTATGCAAAAATTTAAAAATGTACTTCTTGGTAATCCGTTTGAGACCATTTTAAAGCGATTCCTGAAGTTTGACACCTATATATTTTTTATTAATTTATTTATGATATTATGTCACTCCAGACTATATCTGACCATGGAATCGATCTAAAAAATCCCACACAAAAAATTGCAAAATGCCAATAATAACAAAGAAAGGATGAGTTAGTTGACCTTAATGTTTGGAGTAGGTACCTAGTATTTCAAGGGGCCAAATTTTGAAAAACGTGTTTTCTGATGTTTTTGGTGTGAATTACCATCCTAAACACATGGAACATAAATATGGTATTATTCGGAATCAACGCGAAATTTCCTATAAGAATCACCCACAAAATCGGTTAAAACAATTCTTCGAAAATTCGCTCATCAACTCACATAATCTTTGGTTTTTGGGATTTGAACAATTTTTTTCCTCCAAATTTCAAATTTAATTTTGGTTTTGTGTCTATCGGCTGTGTCTGTCGGCCTGTAGTTCTGTCCGCAAATCTCTCCGCAAACTCGCCCATTTACCATATTTTGATCCGATTTTGATGACATTCTCGGGATTTCCACTTCTACAAACTCGTTTTCGATAAAATTGTTTCTATTGTTGTGTGTTCTCATTTTGTTTATTGTTGTGTGTTCTCATTTTGTTGCAGAACGGAGAGTGGTGGTCCGGGTGGTGTTTGAGCGGAGTGGCTACTCGCCTCGCAGCGTCTCTGCCGCGCCCCACGATGCCAGCCATCCGGGCCAACAGGGGTTGGTGTGGATGTTTACAGGTAAAACTTTTATTAAATAGTAAATATTATTATTTTTATTAGCTACGACTTTATACAATAACCAATAATCTCACTATCAAATCCAATTCAAGTGATTGATTACACTCATAGATTCACACCTTACACTCACATTTTTATGGGGGGGTTCATATTTTAGTGAATGAAGAAAATGAAGCTGTTGCGATGGGTCCAAATTTTGAACAGTTTCAGTTCTTTGTGTTTAAACAGTTTATTTTCTCCATCGATTTCAAATAGACCAAGTAAGTTGTATCAAATGAGTTCATTGGCCAGCATTTTCTGGGCATTCTTAGGGGTCAAATTGGAAAATCAAGGGTCAAAATCGTTTATCAATCCCATTCTAAGAATAGGAACTTAATTTTTATGGTACGAGTCTATTCGGACTCAGCTCAAATTTTCGTATTAGAATGACCCATCAAAAATATTAATGTAAAATGCATTGGTGGAAAATTAATGAAATTCGATTATGAATAATCAACAAAATAATGCTAGGAAATGGTTCTTTAAAAATGAGGTAGTTTGTTAACTCATACATGTTGCAGGTTTGGATTTTTTTTTTTTTGGCTGAACCGGGAACCTCAATAATTTCGACTGCACCCTCTTATTTTTTACCCCTAATTTGAATTTTTTGTGTCGTTAATTTACCTATTGTTGTTGTTGTTCAAATCGTCATCGTTGTTGATCGGCCATTATTCAATATTAATCGTTGACTAATTGTCATCCTATTACGATTCTAAATGACCATGACGCTCAAAAACTAAGCGATTATAGCATTATTTGCAGTTTTCATCACGCATACCTTGGGACAGGTGATGGTCCTACCTATTTACTGAGTAGTAGGTGCGTAGTACGTACCTAGGTACTAATTGAAAGGGGGATAATAGTCGTTTAGTCATGTTTCTTCGTCGTACGGAGTCTTCACTCATACCGAAATAATTTCCAGTGAGAATGAAAATCGTAATATACCTACCTAATTCCCCTTTCCCTAATTTCCTTCCTTTTAGTTTTCTTCTGACATAATTTTACTACAATATTTAAGTGTTCTGGCCTTATGAGTTAGGCGTGGCAATAGACCCGTTCTCGTCAGATCACGGAAGTTAAACATTAACATAGTTTATTAGAAAACATAAGTACAAGAATAAAGGTCCATACTTCTTGAAATAGGTAATAATATGAACCTGGAATGCACTTTTCGAGTTCTGTCCACTGGTATAATTGTCTACGATCCACTTAGTAAAGGACCCTAAATTAATGCGATGGGTCGCTATCAACTGATGATAGCGAGAACCCTCCATTCCCCAATTGGATTATCATCAGTCCGGTCTTCCTATAGTTGATCATAATAAGCATTTCCTCTGTAGTGGTTATTTTCTTGAATCTGCATCCCTCCTTGACTCGTTGCTCCTGGTGAATTCTTCAGTGGTATGTGGTCCACTGGGATTCACTGGTAGAGATACGATATTTCACCGAGATTTTAGTGATGTAGAATGTCATACCCAGAAGGGGTCACAATACCTATTGCCTACTGAGTGTGCTCTAATTCCTACCTACTGAGCCAACGGCGAGGGAGGAAGGAATATAACAGTAATTGGTAACACACAGTAATTGGTAGTTATTTGAGATATGTTATCCTATAAATAGGAGGCTCTGGATTCTAAAGGGGGAATGAAGATTATGTACGAAATTCATATCTTCAGGATTTGAATCACGAGGGTAAGGGAAAGATATGTTGAATATAATCAAGAGGAACTTACGTCTCTGGCTGGCAGTAGAATGAGGGTAAGGGAAAGATATGTTGAATATAATCAAGAGGAACTTACGTCTCTGGCACACTAGAATGAGATTGGGGTTCGTGGGTTGCTCCTTCAAGTGACAGCTCCCCAGAGCTGTTCTTTGAAGGAGCAACCGTGACTCCGTCACATCAGATAAAGAATGTCTCCCAAGAAGCTCTCATTCAGCAGCCTATCCAAGAACGTACTCAGGTATTCCTAGTTTCATGAAAGGAACAGCTGGCATTTTCGAACAACTTGTCCAGTCGATGCAGCCACAGCGTCCATCAACACGCAAGGGATAGAAGGTGATAATATTCTTCTGGTGGAATACGTATCTCTGTGTCCTTCCTTACCCAGATACCTACTACCTTGACGTTTGTCTCAGCTCTAGAGCCGTAGATCAGGATTTATCCTCCCTTGATCAGAACGAGAATCCCTTTCCTTCAAGATTAAAGTGAGGTTCTCCGAAGGCAGCCCATCCTCGCTACTCAGGCAGAGTTGGGTATACTCAATCCTTGATTATGATTACAGTTATGATAACGATTATAATCGAAAATTGAGAATGATTACATGATAGGGTTAACTAAGGTGGTTTCAAGCCATCGTGTATTATTATTATTTCCATGAAGTATTTTTTCAAACTTCCGTACCTAATTGTTTAAGCCAATTGATATTAGGTAGGTACCTAAGTACTCCTTGAAAGGGAGAAACATGATCGTCAGGGACGAGAAATTGTTAGTAATTTTGTTCGATCCCTGAAGAACAGTTGGAGCAAACGAGTTGTCTACATGAAAAAATATTAACAAATCGTTGTGTAATACTTTTAGAGCGTTTTGTATCACCATCGCCATTGGTTGAAGTTTCAAAAAGCTTAACTCTTGAACAATCAATGCTGAGCGCGAAAAATCAACTAGTTTACCAATAATTATTGGTAAGTTTGCCGTCTCCCCGTCTCTTTTGACATTCTAATTCAAATCAGTGAACTTCTCAAGCTTTCACTTTATCTCCCATCAACCCTTTAGCATTCCCGTCGATCACGAACCACTCATATTAAAGTAACTATTTGCTCACCTTGTTGTCATAATACGACGCATGACGCGAATTTTTCGCAGCTCACTCCCATATTTGACTCGCTGGGCTTCCGTGATTTCCAAACCCGATCGATTAATTTTCTGTGAAGCCCACTGACGTAATATCGATGCAGATAAGTGATATTTATTCTCTACGTGCTCTCACTATTGTAACATACTAGATGAAAGTAAGCGGCTCTCCATATTAGGAAGTTCAGCAGAGCTTTCACCCGCCGCGAATCCGTTTTGAGAGAGAAGAGAACTGGTGTTAATGTTCGTAAATACTACTTACGGATCAGCTGTCTCCTAATAAACCGAATTGAACGTCGAACATTTTACGATCGAACTAATGACGGCACTATGTTCGAATTTTTGTGAACCACGTTCACTTTCTCTGTGGTTTGTGGTTTGTGCAGGCTGAAACGTTGGTAAAGACTTCAGCTGAGTTGGGTGGGCAGTAATTATAGCTTCCTCACTTTTGTAATATGGACGTTTAGAATTGGTAAGTTAATGAAAATTATGTACCAAGATTGGTAGATTAGTTCGGTAGTTATACCTGTGACAACAAATTTAAAGTTTGCGCATGAGCAGGAGCTATTACTGATCCAATGGGGAACTTGCATGGGTAGGCATTTTGCATTTTGAACCTCAAAATCTGATTCAGCGCCCTTCAAAATCCCCTGCTTCCAATTTTCAGCTTGAAACTACGGCTGGTTTTGCCCAGAAAATGGGTTTAAAGGGAGCGCGTGACGTCATTTAGGTTCCGCTCAGGCAGGCGGGGGGTCGGTGACGTCAGTTAGGTCCAAATTACAAGACCCATTTTCGGTAACTTTCAATCGTCACAAGCACATCGTGTCAAGCACCTTTTTGGAAAGCCCTCATTAATGTCTTTTTCAAATCACTAAAGACAAAAAGAAATAATCAATTTCCACATTGTGATGGAATTCATAGGGAGTCGTCGTCGAGTCAGCCCCCAACTACTCTCCAAACTTGAGCTAAATCGGTCCATTAGGAAATTAGAAATTCATGAATCAAAGAAGTGTGGGACCGTCTAGGTTCTCTTCTTTTAGTTCCGTCTTTTAGTTCCTTGCTGAAGGAAATCCCGGAGGGATACGTCATAGAAAAAAATGGTAAAAAACGATAAACATATCTGATCATTTCGTTTTGGTTTATT
>JAEMON010000004.1:5689136-5701117 GCA_030264115.1 Lygus lineolaris | reverse complement strand
GTGACAGTGTATACATACCTATATGAAAAAGTTTTAAATTTCACGAATCGTTTTAGAATGGTCTGAAACGGATTTACATGCAGAAAATGTTCAAAAATATGCATTGCAAAAATTTTGAAGCCATTGCAATGGCTCCATTTTCTTCGAAAATTCGCTAAAACAAACTGCCTGGCCGCTAGCCGCGCCGCGTACTGCGAAAGTACCCTCTCCGGCGTCTGAACGCCGCGTCTAGCCGCCGACGCGACCCGCGGCCGCGGCGGCTCCATGCGAAAGTCCACCTTAAACAACCCAAGAAATCCATAACTTGAAACCTCACCTGAGAATGTAAACAGAGCTTACATGTCAGTAACAGTTAATTCTGACCTTCTGCGTGTATCACAATAAATAGTGCCATTAATATCAAGTTGTAGTCCAATGGTTCTTGTGATATTCTCACATTTCATGTTGTGATAGGTTATAAGAATGTCTTGCACGTTTAGTACAACTGTGAACAGTGGTTCAATATGACCGTGCGAAGGTTTTTAGAGTCGTGTGAAGAATCTCTTCGTGTCTCAATCGCGGTGAAAGGAATCAACAGTCAGCACTTGTGCTCATAAAAGACGAGGAAAAAACCCCCTCTGGTCTCACAACACGAGTGATTTCAAAGGAAGACGCTAATCGGCCGTGTTGAATGGATCCATCTAGAAGTAGGTACCTAATAGAGGAGGAGGCGCAACTTAGGAATTCCAAGGCTTGACAAGGTCGTTTCAAATTCCCAACCGCAGCCACTTCGAAATTAATAACAGCTCATAAACACCATCCTCGCCGCTGTTCGTATAGGTAAAGTATGACTTATTGGATCATGTTGACCTTGTTTTCTACTGATCTCTTGCACCTAATTGGTCGGCTGTTGAGGAAAATTATCTTGAGGAAGTTGATTGGATTTTGGTTTATTATTTTCAATGAAAATTCGATGTTCTACGGTTCAAGGTACGTAGAATACAAAATGCTCGAAATTATTACACAGCAGTTCATTGGTACTTTCTGTACAGGTCACGCATCTGCAAAGATCTTATTGGTATACAGTGAGTGCATACCGTAATTATTATTATGAGGTTATGATTATTATAATTTATTATTATAATTATTATTATAATGATATTATGAGGTCCACAATCATAATTTCTTGTGTACAATGACTGCTAATAATTAAATGTAATGAGTAATAATTATTCCCCAGTACTTACCGCAGGGTTGTTACGGAAACAGAATCCCAAAATTCCCTGATTTTTCCGGGTTTTCCAGATCACAAAAGTGATTTTTCCCTGAACCTTTTCCTATGCGTTTCAAAAGCCCCCTCCCCCAAAAAATAGTAGGCCAATATTGTTCAGAACGCTCTAAAACGTAAAAAGCAAGTGGAAATTTTGATGAGGACAAAATTGTTTTCGTTTCTTGATCGAATACATAGCTTCCGAGGGTCCTATGGTAGTGAGGAAGCAATTTGATTTTGTATTGATAAATGCCTGACACAGACTTGTAACTTGATGATTAATTCTGTAGAGTAGATAACAATAACGAAAAATGTTAAAACGCATTTTATTAACATTTATAAACCTTGTAGGTATTTGAAGCATTATTCTTACCAAGAACTAATAAATACTTGTAGCCCGTATTTACCGAAAATTCCAGAAGATTCTCAATTTTCCCCTGTTTTCCTTGTTGCTTTCCTTGTTTTCCGTGACCGCTTTCCCTAACTTTTCCAGGTATTCAAGGTTTCCCATACTCATAGCAACCCTGTTACGATGTACCTGTAGGATCTTTGAATATGGATGATCTATACAAAAAATGATTTGCACCATTTTTTTTTTTAAATTAATTTTTTTTTTTTTTTTTGTTAAATGGAATGGAGTTTCTTGTTTAATTTAATAAGCTACCTTAGTTACTGAATAACGTTATGAATGACCTACATCTCTCGGAGAACAGCTATAACTCACAGTAAAACACTGGTGGATTGTGCTTCTCTCCAGCAGCTCTTTTGTCCCTATCTTCACGTTATGGCTCATGTTCTGAGTAACACTCATTTACGCACTTACGTCAAATAATTTAACTACTAAAATTAGGCACTGGGTCGATATTAGGTACCTACATTTATTTGACGTTAGTAGGTAGGTACCTACATGGGATGATGATCAATAGCGTAATCATGCGACAATGATGTCCGATGATCCAACGCCAGGTTGTAGACTTATCAGCTAATGTCGCATCATCGTCTAGACTTTCCTTCCAACATTCTCTCGAAGATTGAGGACTAGGGTGTTCCGCTTACCCAACATGTCCCGCGATGCCTTCCTATGATAGCCAACGTTCCCCGAGAAAACAAGGGTCTTCCTCAAACTCTGAAAATCCTCTTCATTGCTTCCTCAACTGAATCACACGAAGATTCGACAGATGACAGAACGTCAATATTATATGTGTCAAGAGGAAAAGAAATCTAGTTCAGAAGTTCAGCATGATCACCGAGATCATCCAGGATGGTTGAATGTTGAACTGCTTAACTGGACGATCCCAAAAGAGGAACGCAATGTGTATCTCATGTATTCATGAGGATAATGAGAACTGGATTGCTCATATTGTATTGTTCATTCTGGAATTTGGGAATATAATTAATTTTTCGTCATTACTTGTACCATTAATTGTATTATTTTTAAAATTTATATTGTACATTATAGTTAGTAGAGCATTAGTTGAATTATAAACTCATCGGACGGTCTAGGGAGACCACGATTATAGTGTTTCCTTGTAAACAAGAAATGTAAGATTTACTTACTTTCCAATAAAAGCATGTTTTCATTAATTCATTCATTCATATATTCATGAGGACAGGATAATTTAGCCATTATCTCTTTTTTCCCGACAAAAGAGTGAGGATTATCCACAGAAAAGGTACCTATTATGAATGCTCTTCATTGGAACACTGGAACATACTTTCCCTTTCACATGCGGTTTTTAAATGCATTCACACATATTATAATATAATACAGTCATATAAAAACTTAGTTTATCCTGTTTTTGGATGACCTTATTATCCTGTATATAGGCGAAACCAAATTAAAGAAAAATTAATAGTATTTCATGATATTAAAATGTTGAAATCATGTAGATGGTCTCCAGTAGATTTCAGGGCGGTAAAAATTTCGGTGCAACTTTTATGTGGTTTTCGCCTGTTAGTTTAGAAATTATGCTAAAATTAATTTCCAATCCTGTTGGTTGTACTTAATAGAAAATTTCAATTTTGGTTAGGGTTGACAACTTTTGCCTGAAAAATAAGTAGGCAATTCACAAGATGGGTAAGCTTTCCATAATGCTTCAATTTGAAATCCCAATAGGCAGTAGTACACCTAAGCGTTACTAACCGGACCAAAACGCACTGAAGATGCCTTGAATTCTCTTCACCCTGATTCCTCCAACAATATAATATTCCAATAGAATTGGGAAAGAAATTACAATTTTTTTAAAGGCATAATTTATTAGGTTAACAATTCTATGATTTTCATGTTTAAAAAAATTAAATTTGTACCTATGCTAAAATTGGATCGAGTTATCTTCAGATAAATTATTCGATGGATGTTTATGGGAAGGTCGGAGGACAAAACAATATCAGCAGCGGTTACCATCGTTATTAATACCCCTGGCTACTCTTTGAAGTCGTCTATTATTGTGCTTCTTTGTGCTAGACCGGGCAGATGATTCTCAGAAACTAGCCAACTGGAGAAACCAGTGAACCAAAATGGATAGGTAGGTAAATTATTAATTGTGGACAGAGGAGCAGATGGCGGACGGGGTGGTATAACTGATGAATATGGACAGGAAATTCCTACTATAGTAAATTTTCGAGAGAGTTTGGACAAGTGATAACTACTCGGGTTCTTGGAGCGTCTAGCAAATACGTACATAAGAAAAGGTGAAAATGCGTGACACTCAACAATGAAAGTTGCAAATTCGTTAGGTTTTTTAAAGGTATAAAGTTACTACTTGCTTACCTATAAAATGTTTCGAAACTAAACCTCCCTTCTAGTCATCAATGAGAAGCAAGGCCTTTTGCGATATAAAGAGTGAAGATATGAAGCGTGAGGCCCATATGTAGTGAAAATATTTCAAGGGGCCAAAGAACAATTTTTCTTGAGTATAGATACGATATCTTGAAGGGGCTGATCACAAGCGCCTTTCTTGTAGTTTTCCAATTTACTGGGGCTATTTCGTCCATATAGTGATGAACTAAGACAACAGTTGGACGCAGAATTAGATCCCAAATCGAAACACTCCGTTCAAATGCCAATACAAATTGGTTTATTATTTTCAATAATGAACCTTTGGAATCGAGCACGAACAATTTTTTTTAACCCCCCTCAAAATTTGAGGTTTTACGTTTCAAGATACGTAGAATCCAAAAATCGAATTAAAAAAATCCGTCCGTCCGCCGTACGCGGCACTTTCCTTAGTTACCATGGTCCAAAATTAATGAAATTTGGTATACCGGCCCCATTCGGGGTCTAGTTGTGTCGCGAAGCTTGACGTTACCGTCAGTCTTCTCTAAGGGGTAGCAAATAGGGGATGACATTTTCAAAACGCCTTAGATCGAAAATTTCAAATAGGAAGGTAAATTTTTTCCATCCATTTAAAATAGAACACAATTTATAGCGTCGAATGAGACCTTGCGGAGCGTTTTAGGACCAACCGTTCGCTCCCTGTAAGGACTTAAGGGTTGAACGAAAAAAAGAGCAGAAACACGAGTGTGAATCGCAATTCTTCCCGAGTAGGCAAAATCGTACAAATATCAGCTGTTCAAATGCAACTTTCTTTCGATTCCACTGAACCAAGTTTGTTGTTTACTTTCAGAAGCTTCCTTATTGAATTACATTGAATGAATGATACAACACTCCGATAATAATAATTACAAGAAGGTACCTACTCATTGTCGCCAAGAGATGATTGTGAACCTCGCGGTAGGTGGGTATTTTATGTCAATAGGATCTTTGTAGATGGGAGATCTATACAGAAAATAATAAACCGTTGAGTTGCGATGGGGCGTGGTTAAGGTGTTTCCCGAGCCCGTCGTCGAAAGCTTTTCATTCCAGAAAGTAGCGAACTGGTCATTCCATTTTCTTGGTGCTTCAACTCGAGAGACGTCAGCTTTAATATTCTGTTGGATCAACGAAAACGCAGTGGATTCCAACATGGATTTTGTTGAAAACAGATGACGCAGCCTGGGAATCGAACCGAACATTTGTCAGCAGTGGATTGGTTTTACGATACTACGCATTTCCCCAGTTCACCAATTTATTCTTACTGAACCATAATCAAACTCCGTTCAGAACAGACCCTGTCGAATACCTAAAGTGGTTGTGATTCCCTTAATACAGGCTACAGGGTGTCCGACAATAATTTAATGGATCCGCAGCATTTGTTCGTTAGTAACCAGCTCATTGAAGAAGGATTTTCTTCTTCCATGTAACCTGCTAAAATATAACTGTTGAATGGTAACCCCCTGAATTTTTTGGGTAGAGATTTTGCAGTAAAACACTGCTCTAAAACTCAGATTTATTTTTTTTCTCTTTATAGATCACCCATTTGCTAAGCTCCCACTATCTCGTATATACAATCGTCAAAAATAACCCAATTAGCCCCATTCACAGTTTGGTTATTGAGATCAATGATTTTATAGATAATAGATACAAATAATTCATTACTTATTTCTGATAGGTTCAAAAAATAATAGTAATATATTCAAAAATCATTACTTATTTCTTGATTGTTGTAGGTCCTTCAGTTCAGTAAAAAAGGAAGCTTATAAAAGTAAACAAGAAACTCAATTCGGTGAAAATTGCATTTGATCAGCCGATCTTTGAACGGAAGTGGCCTACTCAGAATGGTTAGCGATCCGCACTCGTGTTTCTGGTAGTTTTCCGTTCAACCCCAACTGCTCTCTAAATTTCATGGTACCGATTTGAATTGCATTTGAACCAAAATCTCTTGTTGAGCTTGTTGTCTCTTGTTTTGTAGTGTACTAGTGGGGAGGTGGTCGTGGGGCTTGTTTACAGGAATATTATTTTTTGGATCTTTGTGCTGTTGAGGGACATTGCGGGAAAGCTTGCGGCTGTTGTTTACACAAAAGTGTTTATATTTTCCTCCAACATGTAAGAATACTGCGCTTCAACTTTCAAGAAAGTCTTTCATTTGGTTGTGCTAATGATCTGGTGATGGTGTTTTATTTGCCGACAGGCTCTTGCATTCGACTTTGTAGTGTCATTAGTGGGTTTATCGAGTACTTGCGGAATTCCAAGGTGTCTGCCAGGTTGGATGCGGGGGCCTTGTGAGAGACGTAGCGACGATTGGCGGAACGAATTATTTATGGCAGTCGCAGACCTGTCGAACAGGGCGCTAAAAGCAGTTCTTGACCCGGAGAGCAAGGCCGCCGAGAACTGTTCCCTTTATGGGAAGCATCAGCAGGTTATGGACTGTTCCTGTTAGGCCATTACTCTCGGTTAGATCGAAGGTGGGCTACGTGGGATTGACAGGAAAATTAGGGTTCTGTGCGTCGTAGCTTTGATTCCGTTTGCATTGATGACATCACGAATCTGCCTTAAAGGGTGCCTAATAGAACTACGGGGGCTTCTAAGAACAACCATATGTGTAATTTCTACTTTATACATTTGAACGTGTGGATTGAATGGTTTTAAAGGTGGGTGCCCTCAGCCCTTCTTCGAGAGATTTTCCCGTGACGGGTAAATACCAGTTCTTCAACCTTTTGGCATTTGGAATATCTAATCAAAAAGTCCTTCTATTGTGTGCAGATAAACTGAATGTATAATGAAAAACTGTGGAAATATCAGAGTGTCTATTTAGTAGTTATATACTTTAACGGGAGCAGATTATACCGCAGGTTGTTCGTGTTTGATCAGTGACAAAACCTAACTGTTTTTACTTATTATGAATATATTATAATTGTAGTTGGGTAGTTGGTTAAATAAATTATTACCAATTTCAACTGGTTATCATGTTCTGAATACCTCCGGCTTCACAGGAAATACGAATTTCCGATAAATAATTTCTCCTGACCCTCGCTGGCAGGTACGGAGTATTATATTCTTCTTTGAAACTGTTTTGTAACGATATGCGCTATTTTATCATTCACAATTCGTCTGTCGATTCAAAAAACAAAAACAAATTAATAATACCCTTCAGATCATTATTTTTGAGTATATTATTTATGGAAATCAACTTTTTCCTGTAGACACTCGCAGATACCAACAAATATATTTTCGTCTTAATATTTCCTCCAAGTGCCTATTTTATAGCTTAAGGCATCTCCATTCCTTCAAACGGTGTCTATTTGTCATTATTTTTCGGCATCGATTCCTCAATCCCCGAATATGACCTCAATATCTATTTTTTCACCATGAAATAGAAATCCCACTGACTGGGATCTCCAGAATAGCTGTTTACTTAGCACTCGTTGAAAAGGTTTTCTCTCCGGGCTAAGTTTATTCAAGCAGATACTCCTCGTATCTTACTCCCTAATTGGAAAAAGATCAATATTAACTTATTTGAGTCGACTTTTCCTAGAAGGCTTCGAAAATCAACCTCATTTGAAGACTAAGATTGCAAGACTGAACGAGTAAGTAATCTCTTCATTCTCTTCTGATTCTGAAGGCATACGAAGCAAAAATGTCCACAATGAAAAAACTACAAAATCCAATGATCTATGGGTATATTATATATTATTATATTTACGAGTATGTTTATATATTACATTTATTTCATTTCATTATTATTTCACATATCTTAAGGAATGTTGTAACGGTTGGTAGGTGAAAAATGTGATTGGGCCTCGAACCCACAACCTTGGAATTCCAGCCCAGTGACGTTGGCACTACTGGGTATTTTTTCATTGAAAATTCACCATCACTTCAAATAATCAACCTTTAGGCCATAATCAGTGAATATTTTGTGACCGATTTTTGCCTGGTTATCGTAAAGCATTACCGGTACCTAATTTGTACAGCGAAGTCGGACTTACCGTTCGTGGGATATCGGCTTTGGTAGTACTTGCACTTACCCCTTTTGTAGTATCATGTCTAAGATGGTATCACCAATACATTTTACATTCTAGATTTTATTCATACATTATATTTTTTCTTTGTATGGATGGTACAACAATAAATTCCTGATCCCTGGATTTCAGAATACGATTGCCATCTTCGAATTTCTAAAATATCATTCTTTGTTTCCGAGTCTACAGAAGGTAAAGTAAGCTTTGGTTGTTTTCTTACCGAAATCTATGAATCCAAATTTCCACTCGAATTTTACATTTTAGACCTTTCGTAACAAATTTGGTATCGTGTTTGTCTCTTTCTGTCCGCGAAGCCTTGCAACAAGGATAACTTCCGAAATTGTCATCCAATTTCGATGAACTTTCCGGAGATTGTGCGGGTTGGACCCCAGACAGATTTCGTAAATTTCGGCCCAGTCTGACAAGATCCCATGCTGAAACGTTATAGTCTGAAAACCGATTTCTCGCGTTCTAAATGGCCTGATCCCGCTCAAATTCGGTGACTGTTCTCCAGATGATTCACCATGAATTCCATCGCAATCATATCATCGTTATCCATGGCGAATGTAAATTCTTGAAAAACATCCTGTTGATGTTTGTCAGTTTAGAAAATTATCAACACGGTGTGAACTTGGATAAGTAATTAAAAACGAGGAAATTATGTGCCATGCTTATTCGGCATACTTTTTTGCTTCCTCACTACCGAAGGTAAGAAGCTATATATATATGTTCATTCAAACCGTAATACAAGGCTCTACTCAGTTTTCAGTTCAAGCACAAATACTAGTCCTCCCCTTCTTCTTCCCCTACTCACGATGGATAATAATTACGAAACAAAATATTATGACGAGTTACACGCACGTATTTTGCAATTTGTTTGTTGAACAGTCATTAGGCACCTGTACTAATAAATGTTTTGAAAGAGTTGACTCCTTGAAAATGAAGAGCTTCATAAGTCGAGGAGTCGTTATGAAATTCTCCCGAGACCATTCGACTCATCTTGATGAGAGAAGCAGAGCAGGAGTCTGCGAATTCATTCAACCTGGAATTCACGAGGGGCGTAATAACTCTCGAGCTAATGGATGTCGGTGCTCCGATTGAGTAATCCCCCTTCAATCACAAAAGACTCCTTCGGATCGCTTGTTCATTTTGAAAATGAAACATAGAAGGAACTCAAGAAGTTTTCATTACCCCAGAAGTAAAAGGTTCCACGAGGGGTGATGTAATGTCTTATCTGTTTGGTGTTGTTACAAATAATACATCTTTGATAGGTATGTACGAACCATAAAAAAAACAAATGTTGTTTAAATGTTGTCTAAAGGACAACATTTTTTCTCATATAATGGGGTAAGAATGTTCAATAATTTTCCTAATGAGATGAAAACTGTTGTTGTCCCCAAAAAGTTCAAGAAATACATCAAGGAGTTCATTTCAGGTTAATTTTTTGGAGGTTTAGAGGATAACCTTATGTAATTCCTTATCAAAATAAAACGCTGCAAATTATTACACAACGGTTTATTATTTTCCGTATAGATCGCCCATCTACAAAGATCCTACCTACCGCTAGGTTCACAATCATCTCTTGGGGACAATGAGTAGGTAACTTCTTGTAATTATTATTATCGGAGAGTTGTATCATTCATTCTTAATGAAATTCAGTAACTAAGGAAGCTTCTGAAAGTAAACAACAAACTTGGTTCGGTGGAATCGAAAGAAAGTTGCATTTGAACGGAGATTTTGCCTACTCGGGAAGAATTGCGATTCACACTCGTGTTTCTGTTCTTTTTTTCGTTCGACCCTCAAGTCCTTACAGGGAGCGAACTGATGGTCCTAAAACGCTCCGCAAGGTCTCATTCGACGCTAAAAATTGTGTTCTATTTTAAATCCATGGAAAAAATATACCTTCCTATTTGAAATTTTCGAGCTAGGGCGTTTTGAAAATTTCATCCCCTATTTCCTAACCCTTAGAGAAGAATGACGGTAACGCCTAGCTTCGCGGCACAACTAGACCCCGAATGGGGCCGCTATACCAAATTTCATTAATTTAAAGCATTATTAAAAAAATGGAACTTTCTGAAGAAATTTAGGTTTGGTGTTTTTGGTACCAAAAAACACAACTAACCTCCAAGTTTGATGACTATCGGGCCTTTAGATCGTGAGCAATCGGTATTTCGGGATACGTTTGCGTATGCGCACATAAATGCTATGATTGGACCAGTTCCGGTCAAGTGGTGGGGAAATTTACAGGGGACCTTCAAAATCAAGAAGAATTTTTATTTGGAGGATCATAATTCTTTTCAGGTTCTTGTACAAATGTTTAATGCTTTTTCTATATTCAATAATTTATATTGGTAGGTGCCAGCTGTATTAGGAATACATAATAATTTATGCATAATACATAATAATAATTTTCTATATTCGGTAGTGATGAAGCAAAATATTTCGTATAAAGTTTCAACGCTCCAACCAAGGGTAAACATGGAAGAACACCTCTAATTTCAACAACAACTACGTATACCTATCGCCTAATTATTTGGTTCGATTATTTTAGATCGGCTCTAATACCAATATTCAAAGGTCGTCTATGGTATGAACTATATTATTATCATAGTGACTGAAATTACCGATAGTTTGTTGTTGTTGAAGTGGAAATCACAATATTTTCTCCTCACTAAAATCTAATGCCTCAGAATTTTCGATAAATGTTGTCTATAAAAGCTCGTCAAGGTCGGCAGGAGCTGAACTGATGGGATCACAAAATATAATGTGAACGCTTCTGTTTGCAAGGAGAGCCGTCAGAGTTATGCTAACATTATCATGACTGACTTCTGGTCCTAATTAACACAAGGACGACCAAACCCTGGGGTTATCCACAAGCCTTCAACTCAACTCTCATCATCACATTTTAATATTCCTCATTCCTGGACTTTTTTTTAATGCCTCTTGCGTCTTTTCAAGGGGAGACTTCTAATGAGGGAATAATCACTCAAATTATCGAACGTCGATTCGCGCAGGGCCTAAACACGAGTTGAATCGACAACACGAGTCTGCTGGAGCCTTCCGTTACCAGAGCAATTTTCCTGTCGGGTCAAACTTTTGTTTTATTTTTGGGAATTATAATTCGATCGTTCCAAGAAGTGAACTCTCATCGGCGCCTCCAACGACATCGCTTTTTTCTATATTGACGTTGTTGAAATAAAAAATATAAATATTCATGGTTGTTGGGATAACTTATATCGCTATTTACCAATATGTGCTTTTTATTGTTGAATGAACTATGTACACAATTAATAATTAAACAAGCGAAGTTTGGTTTGTTACTATGATATGAGAAGCTTGTAAGAGTAATGGTAATACAGTCTCTCTACTGCCATTTATCATACCACACAGTAGCACCCTAACTTGACAATTCATGATTATTTAAAAAACGTTGTGACTAGCATTTCTATTGAGTACCTAACAAAAACGTCTGCCAAGTTGGGAGGGCAGTATAACTTCCTCACTTTTCTCACTTTTGTTACATGGACGTATAGAATCAGTTAGTGAACATTTCAGCGAAATTGATTGAGTAGTTCCGGAGCTACGCCTATGACAACAAATTTCAAGTTTGCGCTTGCGCAGTAGTTATTACTGATCCAATAGTGACGAAATTCATGGGTGATTGTATTGTAATCAGCTCCCAACTACCCTTCAAATTTGAGGGAAATAGGTCAATCAGAAACTGAGATACAGGGGTTTCAGAAAATTCACGTTTTGGCATGCGCTCGCATTACTAGTGGTCCGATGGCAATGAAATTGTTAGGGGACCGTCATGGGACTTACCCGCACAATCCCTGAAAATTTCCTCAAATTCGGACCACATCTTCATGTAAATACTGGGACAAGGAATTGA
>JAEMON010000004.1:5665135-5675594 GCA_030264115.1 Lygus lineolaris | reverse complement strand
ATTTTCCCGTCGTTCCGTAGCACGATTTCTATCCGTGCAGCGACAGATTAATACAATTAATATAATTTCGTGGGTGAGGGCGGAAGTCCTCTATCGAGGGGCCTGGGGGGTGTTACATACCCCCAGAAAAAAAGGGGTCCGGAAATTTTTGAGAAAAATACCTTAAAAAACTAGCAGTTTTTTAGACCCACAGTTTAAATGTATGGACAGATTAGTAAAATCCGCCGGTACCTACGATCTCATACTATCCGTCCCTGCCTTCACCCCTGAAGATGTTTCAAAACTGTTCGGAGAAGATTTAAGAAAACGAAACGTCTCCCTGATTGTGCGATTTAATAATCGACTATTGAATCCGAGTGGTCGAGAGACCTGAGAGATCGTTCAGTTGAATTAGGTCCATGGATTACAGGTTTTCTCATTAGGTCAGTAGTGAAGGAAGTGAAGAAGTTAAGACTCAAATAAGGAGCTGCAGGGGCTCAGGCTGAGGACAGAGTTGCCTTGTTTGGCGCTGGTAGGTCTTGCCGTGTTTTCACGTGACATCACAGCATTCCTGTCTGGTTCGTGGGCACTTCCCGGTGACATCGAAAACCGAGTGGGGTGGTCAGTATCAGTATAGTGAGTTGTGAGTCCAACAGAATCCTGTACGAACCTTCGAAGGACTTCCTTACCGTTGTCACCCATTCACCGCCCGTTAATTTCCTTACCACAAAGTACCATTCGCGTGAAAAGATCGTTATCGTGAATCATGTAAGGAACTGCATGATGCATACAAACTTCAACTCCCTGTAATGATATTTATAATATTATGAGTATCCAGCTTCCAACTATATATCATATCAATGGCCTAACAGTGTGAGGCTCGATCCCAAGAACTGTGACTCTCGAGCGACAACTACTTTTCTTACTATTTTGTGTATTTGTCCACTAGTAACGTATACTAGAGTGCTGTACAGGGCTTATGCAGTAATTGTAATTTGCGCCCATACAAAGGAGTGGCGTTTTTCATAAATATTTAGGGATTTATTTTTGAGGAAAATAAGGTATTTTTGCAGAGTATTTCAGCATTATGGTCAATCAAGCTGTATGAACGACTAGAACTTTTTCGTTAATAGGTAAAATTGTTTCTCTCCCCCATAAGTTCCAAGAAACGATGAAGATTTATTGCCTTTTCACTTGATAATAAGATTAAGAACAATTTTTTCGTGCTCGATTCCAAAGGTTTATTATTGAAAATAATAAACCAAAAAGGCGTTGGCCTCAATTGGATGACAGTTACACTTCCTCACATAGCATTTAGCGTATAAGATGGAGTTGAATAATATTTTAGTTTCTTAAGTTCTGGTTGTTATAGTACGCCTGTTGGCGGTCGTAAAAATGATTGGTTGTGCATGCGCGGAGGGTGTCATCGCTCAGAGGGTGACGAAATGCATATGGGGCAGACTCGGGGATATTCTCCTCAAGGCCTGCGTATTTCACCAACATTTATTTGTTGCACTGCAGTTTAGTTGACAACAAAATAATTTTGAGGTTGCGTACAGCGTTTGCGCAGGGGCAATTGCAGATTGCGAAATTGCAGAAAAGCGAAAAAGTTTCTATTGAAGTGGAAAAAATATACCTAATTTGTCTTCGAATGGATTCATTTGATTTAGAAAAGGATTAATTTGTCTTGGTAGAGGTTTAATTCCACCTGGAAATGCTATGTCTCTTGGGTTTGCTATTTTCCCCCAAGCCGAGAGAATGAACATGCAGAAATCCACTTCCTCTGGAAGGAAACCAAACGGAGTATGAAATCTAGGAAGTCTCTTTAAACGCGATTCGTCGCCGTATAAATTAATTCACGATGGTCATCTCGAAGAACGCGATGAGATAAGAAGAACGAAGTTGCATACGCATTACGCAGTGACCGCTTGATGGCGCGTCTGAAGACTCGCAAGCCAACGGAGCGGCTAATAAGGAAACAGGTGTTTTAGCGCCAGGGAGGTCCTTCGTAAATTCTACTCGTAACGCGGCGAATCTGCCAGGAGTGAAGCCTTGCGAGAAAATTCGACGGTGAAATGATCTTGTTAATGATTTTTAATTGCGGGGCTCTCGTGTCATCATCATTAATTATTTACAATGTAATCAAGGCCGACAAATTGTAGGATAGCGGATACATTACACTTCCAACACCGTTTGAAGACATCTCAGTGAATAGAATTACCATACGTCCTTATTTTGGGCATCCTGTTCTTTTGATCCTTTGTGGGGATGCCAAAGGTACTTCTGGTCTAAAATTGTAACGCCTGAAGGAAAGTCAATCCGCTCAACTCAACTCCCCCAAATCTACAGATGCCATGCAAAAGAGCGATGCGGTCACAGTGAAAAACAAAATTTTCGACCGTAAAATTCGAAAAAGGTTGACACTTGTAAAACCTGTGTGAAGTTTGATTGTATAGTCAATTGTGCTAGGTTTGTTTCTGCTTCCTATATTTATATTGGTTTAATTTAAAAATCCTTATTCAATTTTATATCCTAAATTCATTGTGTGGACTGAAGCCAAATTCTTATTCTAACATGCATTATTTCCCAATTTCTCGCTTGCCATTTTTCCAGTACGTTGTTCCAGTACTAATCAGCTACCATGTAATGCACCTAGATCTATTCTTCCAAGTATGCAGTTTTATTTTTATTCCGTCATGTTTCGCTTGCACCTCATCGGTGAATGTATGTTAGAAACTGTCAGGTGTGAGCTAGTCGGCTTGTTAAGGTTCTTAAAAGTAGCAAATCGTAGAGCATCAGGCTGGTCCCTTTGAAAGTAGAGCATTTACCTTCTTGCCATTTAACATATTTTATACTTAGAAATGAACCCCCAACAATTTCGTCTCCTCATATTGCTTCAACTGAAGGACACCTAAATGCTCGCCAGAATTTACGACAATTTGCTACTTTAAGAACTTTAAGCAGGCGACCACCTCACAATTTTTAACCTGAATTCCACGATGAGGCGCAAGCGAAACATGTCGGTATAAAAAATAAAACTACTTACTTGGAAGAATAGCCACAACTTTCTCCCACCCATCGTGTCTACTTATATATTAGCGAATTTTCGAAGAAAATTAAGCTATTGCAATGGCTTCAAAATTTTAATAATCCAAATTTTTGACATTTTCTTCATGGAAATCCGTTTCAGACCATTCTAAAACGATTCCTGAAATTTAATATATATGAATTAAAATATATATCTGTGTGCATATATCAAAATGTAATAAAATGTCACTCCGGACGATATCTGACCCTGGAATAGAGATGAAAAATAAAAAATGAAAAAATTTAAATGTCAATAATAATAGAAGAAAGGCTGAGTTCGTTGGCCACAATTTTCGGAGTAGGTACTCCAAGGGGTCAAATTTTGAAAATTTAGAGTCAAAAATCGCTTTAAAAAAACGTGTTTTTTGAGGTTTTCGGTATAAATTACCATCTTAAACATAGGAACATCAATATGGTATTCGTAATAAGCGTGAAATTTCCTATAAGAATCACCAGATAGGTTAAAATTATTCTTTGAAAATTCGCTCATCAATTCATGCCGCATGAATGGAACTATTTTTGTACATTTATGACCTTTCTAATATTTACCAAATCAGTAAGTACTTACCAACTACCTGCTGTACATTCCATCCAGAGAATACTTGAAATTATTATTGACATCGTAAAGTATGTAATTGTGATTGCATAACATACGAATGTACATCGAGAAATTTTCAAAATCACGAACATGATAAATTTAGGATTTTGAGCTGCGTTGGGGCATTGTTCGTGCGCCTCCCAAACGGGTCGTCTCGCAGGCCCTTGAAAGCTCGTTCATGATCCATCACTCTCTTGCCATCTCTCCAAATGACAAACGATCATCGTTCTATTGTTTTCTCAAACGATCACTGGAAGGTCGCGACCTGAAGAGCGGGAAAGACTCTTCGCAGCACCTAATTGGCGTCGCCCGGTTAGAACCACGCCATTCCCTCAAGTCCCACTTTTTGACTGGTGATGGCTGTTGTAACTTGGTGATGGTTTGTTCCGGGCGAACGTTCACGCTCTGGTTGATTTCAACGGATCACTTAGGTACCTTTTTTCCTTCCTGGTACCTACCCCCTTCGTTATGTACCTACTCAACGATTAACGCCCTTTTTTGTTACAATGAACTTACTGAAATGGTGGGAATTGTGGAAAAGGCACTAGTTTGTGATTCCTCTTCATTAGTCTTGTTGGACATCACCAGGATAAAGAGAAAATACAGTTTGTCCTTCCAATAAATTACTAATATTAATAACCCGTGCTTTGCTTTGGATATTATGATAAGTTACAGCTTTGGATATTATGATAAGTTGGGGTGATAATGAGAACAAATGGAATGTATGAAAATTCGATGGTAAGGATTTCTGTTCCATAAGTAAGTGGAAACAGTTTCAATACTAAACGACGCCCTTTTTTTTTAGCGAATTTTCGAAGAAAATGAAGCTATTGCAATGGCTTCAAAATGTTGGTAATGCAAATTTTTGAAAATTTTCTCCATGGAAATCCATTTCAGACCATTCTAAAACGATTCCTGAAATGCAACACTTTTTCATAATGTATATATAGGTATCAGAGTTGAGATAGAAACAGACCTACAGATACTTACTCAATTATGTAGTTGACAATAAATTATATTATATAGATGACAAAATTGGATATTGACAATAAATAATATAGAAGATCATAGTGTGTTATATTAGTGTAGGAGTAGGTGTGTTTAGGATGATCTAAAACGTAAAATGCGAGTTGAAATTTCATTTTGGAAGGGAAAAAAATTGTGCCTATAAGTATTTTCCATTAAAATTTAAGGTTAATGCATCGTGTTCCTACTCGTTACTCACATGATGTTTTGTTTTGTTTGCAGGTACCTGCTCATTTGATATATGAATCAGAGTCGTAAGTAGATCCATTTTCAGTCAGTTCGCTCGCCGAGTCAATAATAAAATCGATCTTGGAGATTAGAACCGGTTACCCGTGCGTTGCACTGTCCGACATGTGGATGTCCTCACTTGGCTCGCTTTTGGTTGTCCAGGTCCCTAACGCCAGTGATGGCGCCAATACCTACCTATCTTATCTTTATACAAAAAAACATACAACAAACGTCAATGTTCACAATGTTCAACAATGCAAACAACATGATTGTGATCGTAACTGAACTGCTCGACAGCTGGCAATCCAATTTTGTTTTGAAATATTATTACGGCTATTTTGATACTTACCGAATTATTATGACGTGATCAATATTCGTTACCAATTGTCAACGATCTAGGCTGATTTATAGAAAATGAACGGCTCTATCAGAACTCTCTCAGAAAACTATCTGGTATGGTAATACTATGATAATTAGGTATATTAGGTATATATACTATGATAATTTCGAACTATTGGGTGATGAATAGACATTATCACATCTCGCTATAGGCATACGCTATAGGATATAGGTACGTAACTATTACTTGTAAATAACATTCCTACGATTCATTCTCTAGTTCACCGAACAAGAACAGTTTTGAAATTACGAGGTGCAGTGTGGGGCAACGACTTTCACACACGTATAGCCCAGGCAAATTAGTTCAAAAAAGGGCTCTAGCCCCTAAAAATTGCTCGAGAGCCGGAAATCGTTTTAATCCCTCTTGGAGGTCCTGAATATCGATCGGATTATATGAGTTTGCGACGGTTTCCCGGTTTGTACTTCAGATTTCAGAGCCTAAAAACCGCGAAATTTATTGCAAAAAAAAATTCAGTTTATCGCGCATAACTTGAATAGTACTTATCCTACAGAAAATGTGCCTGTAGGTCGAAAATGACTGCTCCGATTGAAAAATGTCATGGGACCGAATTTGTAGGAAATTCAATCCTGAATCAGATGCTTTTTGAAATTAGAAATTCGCTCTCTCCAGGGCTGAGATACGAACTTAAACCAAAGAAGGTCGTAGCGACAAATATCCACTAAGGCAGCCCGACGCATGAAACTTCGTCTGAACTCAAAACTTTGCACTTTCTAGCATTGTTTCAAGTTAAAGTAAATGTAATCAACTCAATTTAAACTTAAAACAATTTAAAAAAATTTCACTAAGTTACTGTTTTTGTGACGTTTTTTCCAGCCCTAAAAAGTGTAACGGAAGTTTTATATTGGTTTTTAATTACAACCAATCCGTAACTAAGTATATGTAATTCCAGCAGTTTTCACTCCACGAAAATCGTTCACCACTCGTTGGAATCGGCCGATTTTATAGAAAGTTACTACAAATTAGAAAGGAATAGTAGTAACACACGAGTTCAAATTCAGTTTCTGTTCAATTATAATAAATTACGTTTTTATTATGTAATATTGTTGTTTTCTCTTCCTGCGTTCATTACTATTAACCTTCATCTAATTTCTCCATTGATGGGGAAAATAATAACTAGACATATCCATGATCTATTGTTTTTCCCATCTAGGGAGAAATTTACTTTTATCATAGAAAACTGAAAAAATACGCGAAAAACTAAAAAAAGTTTGACAATTTCGCAGTTTTCACTCTCAAATCTGAAGCACAACCTAGAAACTGTCACGAACTCATATACCCGTTATCCAGAACCCAATAGAGGGTTTAAAACGATTTCCAGCTCTCGAGCAATTTTTAAGGGCTATCACTAATTTGCCTGGGCTAGTAAGTTGGCTGGGGCCTTCTTTATGTCAGATTTCGTCGGCAAAGGCTCTGAAGGAATCATAACAGTGCAGAAAACCTTCTGAACTACAATCCCGTCTTCGTTAGTGGAAAACGTATCCGGAGATTTGGGTCCCCTCAAACCAATAAATATTGCTTCCTTCGTTGCAAATTTATTGAATTCCGTTTTGGATTCTACGTATCTTGAAACGTGAAAAATCACAATTTGATGGGATTAAACAGAAATCTCAATAAGTAACCAGACAGTTTACTGGGCTAATTTCCCCAGATATTGAGCTCGATTCCTCGGTCAGATATTGTCTGGAGTGACACATTGCAATAGCTTCATTTTCTTTGAAAATTCGCTAATGATGAACCGTGAAGATTTTCAGCGTTTTTCGTTTGCACTAGCAGGCTCCTCAAAGTATAATAAATCGTAAGCCGTTGATGGGGAGGAAACTTACGAGTTTCAAATTCCCCATGAAATTCCTACTTCGAGGTGATGTTGTTCGGTAATATTTAGGAATTTGGACGAACTCGTGCGGCAGCTACCGTTCTTTCAGCCTAATCCTCTCGGCTGAACCGGTTCCATGCGAGGAGTGATTCCGTCACTTCTATCACTGAAAATTTCACGTCCGAAAACGTCTCCAACGCCTGTGGATCTGGTACCGGTTTCGAGTTCGCCAACCTTGAGCCTCTGAAGGTTCCTATAGCGGGTCTCTTCAGCGAAAGTGAACGGATGTTTTGATGACGCGAGAAAGGTCGGGATCGGCCTTTCTGGTAAAAGCCGATCTTCCTACTCGTGCCTGCTTATCTCTCTTCTATATACGGTCCTTTGTAATATCCCATCATATCCGCTATATCGAAATATTCACCGCCAATGGCGTGTGATATTGTCTCATCCTCATGTTACCGATTTGGGCATAATGGAGATGACTGATGACATTATTGATGCTCAGATTAAGGCAATGATACGGATTTGTGCGTGGGAGAGTGGTGCCACTTTTCCATGAAAATTCCAGGATGAGGAAGAACACACAAAAACTCAGTCTCCGTTTTTCTTCCTACACCTTAAACCGGACGCAGGAAATTTCATAACAACTTGGATGTGTTTTCTCCTTCTAATCTCTGTTTTGCTATGAGTATTTACTAGTATTCTAATACACAACACCACTCCACTCATGTCTCGTACGTAAGACAACTTATACCTACTTCACCTTAAGGATTACATTCGAGATTCTGTGTTGTTAAAGTTACTACTTATTAGCGAATTTTCGAAGAAAATGGAGCTATTGCAATGGCTTCAAATATTTTGCAATGCAAATTTATAGTCAAAAATCGCAACAAAAAAACGTGTTATTGAGGTTGTTGGTGTAAATTACCATCCTAAACATAGGTATATTCGGAATCAGCGTGAAATTTCCCATGAGAATCACCCACCAAATCGGTTAAAATTATTCTTTGAAAATTTGCTCTTCAACACATGCTTCATGAATGGAACTTTTTAGTACGCAGGAACGGATTTGATTAACGATTTTCTCCCGAGTAACGATTTGTCTTGTACCCGAGAAAAATACACATACTTGCAGGGCCGTCGAGAGAAAATCCGGGTCCGGGGGGGACACGATAATCTCCTTTCTTTTAAATAAATAAGGTGAACTTTTTAAATGGATCATATTAGGTACCCAGGTAAATGAAATAGGAGTAGGTAAGAGGTGAATAACATACAGGGTGTATCGAATTGAAAATCTGAGATTTTGAGAAAATTTTTCCTGCAACGTGCACGTGAATTCATTCACCTATATTATCGGAGACAAAGAGCCATTTGAATGAATAACGATTTTAAAAATGTGAGAAAACTGTCATTGTCGTCAAAGTTCTTGCCCACTGAATCTACAGTAAGAGTTTTTATAATGCGCTAGGGTGATAGGAAATTTAACGCTTTTACCAATGGTGTTCCCAAATTTGGATGTACTTGGTACATTAAGGACGTTCGGCTGTTCTAGTGGGTCGAAAACACGAAAAATTCGAGCGATCTGCTCAGTTGAACACTGTGTGCAGAATGGTAGGTAATTTTGAGGTATGTATGTTGATGCCTACATGATTGGCCCCCAAAGAAGGCCTTATTTACGCTTTCATTTTTTAAATGATTTATTATTATTATTATATTTTCAAATTAGGTTTTTTTTTAATTACTATTTTTTGAAGTTTTTTCTTCCTCAAATCCGGGGGGAACATCCCCAGTTCCCCTCCCTCTCTCGACAGGGCTGCATACTTGCAACTAAAACGTTCCTTTTTGGTAACGTTCGTTCCGGAACGTTTCTTGAAAAGAGCTGGAACGCCCACCCCACCTGCTGCCAAACACTAAAATTTATCGGCTCAGATGAAGCCTGCCAGCTTGCATCTCCCCGATGAGTCAGCTCATAGGTTTCAGAGGGAAAGTGGTCACGCAGCAAAGCTGTTTGGTCGGACCTTCAGTTTCTAATCCGCGCGTTCCTTCCCGCACTCCCACTCTGCTGTTTCACCTTCCTTTCCTGCTTGACTTGCCCATCAGCGAACTTGTAGGAGGTAACACATAATAACCTACCTGGTATACCTTCGTAATGTTGGTGGGTGATCCACCGTCGCCTTCACTTCATTCTGGGATGCACCTTTCGCTTCGGAATCTCTTTCGTAGAGAGTAGCTTCGGAGTTTGGGATCCCTTTCGCAGAACAAGTGCCGTTTTTTCTCCGAAACAACTTGCCAAAAATTTGCAAAAATCTTCCCGGAAGTTTTGCGTTGATCTCCCAAAAGCAAAATTTCGAATTACAATGATGGGTAAAATTTCAAAATTCAATGTCTAAAAAGGTACCAGGTAGCCTAGGTAGATAACTTTACATTCCACTCTTATGTGATATCACCTAACCTATGATAAACAATTCTAGAATACCTACCTATTTTTTATTGTTTATTGTTGTACAATTTCAACGCATTTGAGCCCCTTCATTATTTATGTATATTGTGAATATTTACCAATTATTGGTAAACTGGCGGAAATATTGCAGTAATTTGCTATAGGTTCAACAGATATGCGTAGGTATGTCAGTCTGAAATAAGTAAGAATTTCTCACATAATGCTTAAAGTTGAAATGAAATGAGAAAATTTTCAGACTGTCGTTGAGAAACCTAGTAATTGGGGAAATTGAAATCGAACATGATGTGTGGAAAGCAACGGCGTAATTTGTTTACTGTAGCCAGTGATGGGCACTGGGAATATTCCCGGGCGGGAAGGAATTTATCGGGAATATTCCCCAACTTTTAAATTCCCAGAAAAAAACGAGAATTTCTTTCCTCAATTTTACTGGTTTTATGCTTCTAGGTTATCAAAGTAGCAACTATTACGATCATTGAATGCTCAAAATGCATAAATAATGGTGTTTTTACACCTCAATAGCCTATTTCCCTATTCTAAATGGGATATAAATTAGATTTAGAAGATAAGTGTCCCCACCCTACCTACAGGATGGCGGGTCACGTTTCTGGCTTCCTACCGCACTCTGCTTGGGAAAAATCGTAAGCTATGATTGAAACTACCTTAACTTTAACAGCTGAATCTCAATTTGTAGTAAGTAGACGAGAACATTTGTTGAGCAACATCAATTTAATTGAGAATTTCTTAAATCCTGGCGTACTCTATTTTGATTTTGATTCCGACCTTCTTTTAGCGAATTTTCGAAGTAAATGAAGCTATTGCTATGACTTCAAAATTTTTGTAATGCAA
>JAEMON010000004.1:5652875-5663774 GCA_030264115.1 Lygus lineolaris | reverse complement strand
AGGTTCATTATTGAAAATAATAAACCAAAATATGTAATATTTATTAATAATGTGACACTTTGGAATTAAATAGGTACCTATTTAACAACATCAACAGACCAAATAAGAAGTTCATTCCATACGTAAAGAAAATGTATTTTTTGGATGCACTAACAAACTGAACAAGCCGACAAATTCACAAAAATTACATGTTTTGGGGTGTGTGTGTTTTGCCAGGGGAGCGCATTTCTTAGTGACCATACTTTCGCGCAGTACTTTCGAGTCGGGAATTCCATTCTTGGGACCATCCTCGGTTGCATACTTTCCGGTTGAGAGCAACAGGTTCGATCGACCGTCGTGCTAAATTTAGCAGTCTTATTTTACATAACTCAGACTTCCGCAGTCCACATTTCCCTCAAAACAGCAACTTGTAGGATTCTCCTCTGACCATCTTGATTTAATTTATTAAAACGTCAACAAACAACAAAATAAACAAACCTCTTCCACAAATCAACAGTGGCTGGACAGCCTTACACCCGGGCGTATGGCTTTGGCTGGGGGATTCTCCTTGATGATTACGAATTTCATCGTGGCAAATGATTTCACAACCAAAATGGATAAGGAACCCTATTAATTAAGGAGACCTATTAATTTATGGTCTGCATGTTCAGACAATCGGCCTTATGTAGGTAGGTATTCATAGTTGACTTAAACAGGAGCATGAGGAGGTGGAGTAAGTACCACCGTTCCATGTACACCTAAATATTGCACTTCCAACATGTTATTCCATATATTTATGCTATTTGAATATAAAACTAGGCATAAAATTGGGGTCATTCTTGGTTTTGGACTATCAAAAAAGTTATTTCGCAAACCTGGAAACCTAATCCAAAAACTCTGAGAAGAAAATTCCTATTTTCTCGGTGAAGAAATACCCTAGAACGAGGCTTCTTTTCGAGGCGCAGCCGACGCAAAACAGACTGCTGACGCAATACCTCAGTTACCGATTTGATCAGGTCACATAGACAGAACTTCGTCTCTGAAACGACATTAAGGACTTTCGTTTTTTACCTCTTGTTTCCAAAGAGAACGAAACGGCCTAATCAGGGGGTTCGGATGGTAAAGGTTTCCACGTTAAGTTCGGGGGGAACTTCCTTTCTGGGTAAAATGGAAACGTGATAGCATGGCCGAAGGACCGATTGTGTCACAGGAGAAAAGTGGACACCAGGGGTCCATCCTATACCTAGGATGACAAAAGAGCAAAGAACAGAAATCCACCTCATCTGAAAACCTTCCAACGGATTTACCGCTTCTACGGTTTGGTGTCGTTTCCCCTCTACGTTCCGCGTTCTTGTCATCTTCAGGGCGAGGAAGTGATGTTCTAATCCACATCCGTCAACACGGTCGTCACACATCTTCTAGGGATCCGTTGCGTAATGGACGTCGAAGATGTAAGAAAGGAAGATCAAGTTCGAACGATTGTTATAAAACACGTGGAAATCAACCACTGTCGAATCTCGGTAATGTCGAGGGACCAGACCAATGTTTTGGGTTTACGAATTTGGGGGATTAAAAAATAAAATTACGAATTATCGAGAGTTATTATCACTCAAAATTAGTTTATCTCATTTTGATTTTGATTTATTATAAACAGATTGATAGATAATTTTGAACGTATGAAATAATTTATTATCTGCTCTAAGATCTACTTACTTCAAAAATATCATGTTTCGTTGAATTAATTGTTAGGTATCTTACAGTAGAACAGACAACTCCGCACTTCAATGACTGAGTTAGTGTTCTTGTTTGTTATCTTGTTAACCACTGTCGAATCTCGGTAATGTCGAGGGACCAGATCAATATTTTGTGTCTACGAGTTAGGGGGATGAAAAAATAAAACTACGAATAATCGAGAGTTTATCAAAATTAGATAAACTAAATTTGATTGATAATAAATAGATTTATGGATAATTTCGAATCGATAAATTAATTTACTTAATATCTGTTCTGTGATCTGCAACTCTGGATTTGAATGAATGAGTTAGTTGTTTTGTCAGTTTGGTGGTTTGTTGTGCAACATATTATTCCATTATGCCATTAGACTACAAACAAGTTCACATGTACATACGTATTTCTTATGTGAGGTGAGCGCAGAAAGCAACCAGGCCACTGATATAAGAAGTAGTGACATGGTATTTATTTTTATACGTACATTGACCACATGAGAGCCCCCGGCGGAGATTACTCAAATATACACCAGATGTACATAACAATCTGACCCTGTCAGTATGTAAATGATGTAACATAAAAATCCATTGTGTAATACGAAACTATTCTACCAGTCGAGACTAAATTAAAACCTGGTCTGGTAATCCTTGGATTAGGTTCAAGGCAAGGCCGGATTACTTACTCCAACTAGTTTAACCCTAAAAACTCAAGGTATTATTCTCCCACACTCTGCATGAATTGATGGACACGTACTTCGATACTATATTTTGTATACTTTACAATGTATGCATACTGCATACTCGTATATTTTGCTCATTATGCGTTTACGCTATGCTGAAATCTTCTTAATTGGTAAATTTTGTCACGCCAAGGCCGTTTAATTTTATTATAGATTGTGAAAATATATAAGTTTGGTTCACCCGAGTGGTGCTCTCTGGTCTATCAACCGAACTTGGTAGGTAGTTAATTCCTAATTATGTTCTGATGGCGCTTTGTGAATATCATGTAGGTATTTACTTCAAAAATATCATGTTTCGTTGAATTAATTGTTAAGTATCTTACAGTAGATCAGAAAATGTTTACATTGAAAAAGTGGAGGTTCCAGCCCTGCCGGACCCACATATTGGTTTATGATTTTCAATAATGAACCTTTGGGATCGAGCATGCAATACGCGTAGATACGTAGAATCCAAAAATCGAATGAAAACAAATCCGGCCGTCCGCGGTCGTGGGCACTTTCCTTAGTTATCATGGACGAAAAGTGATGAAATTTGGTAGGTACAAGGCCCCATTAGGGGTCTAGTTGTGCCCTGAAGTTTGGTGTTACAGTCAGTTTTCTCTAAGGGGTAGAAAATAGGGGGGATGCAATTCTCAAAACACCCTAGCTCGAAAACTTCATAGAAAGGTATATTTTTTCAATCGATTTCAAATAGATCACAATTTTCAGGGTCAAATGAGACCCCGCGGAGAATTTTAGGACAAACCGTTCGCTCCCTGCAAGGACTTGAGGGTTGAACGAAAAGAGAGCAGAAACACGAGTGTGAATCGCAAATCAGATCAGCTGATCAAAATTCCGATTTTTTTTCCGATTTCACCGTCTCTAGTTTCTTGTTTACTTTTAGCAGCTTCTTTAGTTACTGAATTTCGTTATGAAAGACCTACTAAACTACTCGGTTACAGGTAGATAGCCTACTCATTGTACCTACACGTCGAATTGTTAAGCTTGCGTTAAATAATACAAATGGGATCTTTACAGATGGGCGATCGATACAGAAAATGATAAACCGTTGTGTAATAATTTGCAGCGTTGTTTCACCTAAAATTCTGTTTGGCTGCTCTTCAAAACATCCGTGGGGTCAACGCCTAGCAGAAGTTCTGTACATCCATGCGACCATAAACCATCCGTTCCAACGAGCCTATAAAACCACTCTGAGATGTTTTATTTCCTGTTAGCGCTCTGGTGAGCGGCGCATGTGTGGCCCATCCGTTTCGATCACTCGTTTCTACTCGAAGTTGCTCCCAAGAAAGAAGTTACAAGTTCCGTTCGCGTGACGGGAAGCTGCTCGTGGGTTTTAACTTCCAGTTCCCTCTATTTTTATGAGAACCCCCTTTTAAACGCGACTTGAGCTACTGGAGGGAATTACTATAAAATCGTTGGAAATGTTTACACAATGGAAAATGTATTTTATTATTCCTGCGTATACATGGACATCTCTCCCTATTCTACCCAAGTTTCTGCGCTGCATAAACTAGTAATTGTCACTACTGAATTATACTCTAAAATAGATAGACAACTTGTAATGTACGACTAAAACAGCGAAATTTCGAGAGTAAGGAAACAACATTTTTTCGTCCTTCTTTTTGTGATTCTGAAGGCAGTGTGATGGAATGATCCAGACTGGAATTCCAACTGGAAGAGGTGTCTTGAACCTGGTTGAAAGCTAGGATCAGAGGTTTCGCTGCTATGTACTCGTACAACCTCCTAACAAAGCCGGAACACCTGTCCTGAATGACTCTGAGAATCCCCTTTGCGGTCCTACATGCCTGTCACTCGTGTCGACCTTCTCATAGTTCAGTAGTAATTTTGTACGTCTTATAAACGTTAAAAATGGATTGTAAAGTTGGCGTTAGTAACCATTTTTATGCTTGTCAGATCCTCCCAGCGCAGTTTGAGCCTGTCAAAGCTTCGCAAATAGTGGACAGTTAAGTCCCCCATTAAAAGGGCATACTAAAATTACTGTAAAAATAGTGTAAATTAAGATGTACCTAAAAGGTAGTAGTGAACTTGGCTTATTTTCTCGCAGTTGCTTAAACCTTTATGCTCCATCATAAGAACTTGAAGTATTATGCCGCCTCTGAAACTATACGACTATTCAACTTCAGGACAAAACTCTCTCCTTTCTTTCCAGAGAAACAACTCCCGCATTCACGAAAGAGTACTGTTTTCTTCTATACGTTTGAGGTTTGTTTCTATTTCTGCATTCCTTTTACACTTCCCTCATATCCATCATGTTCTTTGTAACTCACTTCTTGCGAGCCGCCTCTAAGACTACCTCGGCTCTTGAATTATTTATGCGACACCTTTTAAAATTCGTTACTCCCTTCACTGGAATGGTTTTTGTTTTTCTCTCACTGCCACGGAATTGAAGGATACAAGAATCGGCAAATGTCACGGTTCTATGTTCACATTGTGATAATTTTTGAAACGAACATAGAAATTTCTTGTTGTCAAAGTATCTGTCAAAGTTGTCAAAGTCTGTACCTGTATGCGGGTTATGTTGATCGACATTTGAAAACTTGGGAATGGATTTACTTTAGAGGCGATCGCTGTGCCATCTCTTACATATCAAAGAACCTCACTAGAGCCCCGTCCACATTAGGCTCAGTTGAATTTGGTGGTATCTTATTATTTCTGTTTGGTGAAGCTGGTGCATTCCAAATGTCCCGAAATCTTTTGGTTTCGAGTTAGTTTTACCTAATGGTATCTACGAAAGACCCCAGGTTCGACTGTGGGTGAAGACAGGACTAATTTCTCCTTCACCTCGGCCATTCAGTTATGTGATATTGCCTCTTTCTAATGTGTCCCTGATAACTGAACATGAATATAAATGTGAATGTTGGCATGTTTCCCTTCTTGGAAATAACTGAGTGTTATTACCCAACGTGTTACAATATTCTGTTATGAGTATCTACGGTAGGAATTCGAATAGTACCTACCTAATACTTGGTCACTACCTGTACATTTCTGACTATAAGGGTCATATTCCCGGCTTGCCTCTCAACAAAGTGCTGTCAGACAGCATCAGACAGATTGACATATGAAGAGTCCAGTGGAGAAAGGGGTGATTTCCATCGTTCCTGATTTCGAGAAAAACGAATTTGAAAGTTTGAATCTTCAGCAAAATTAGTATGTACCTATGTCTTGCATGTCTGCTGAATGATCCAGTGGGTTCCTAAACTACCTAGTAGTTGAAGCATGTGAATCATCAGGAATTAAAAATAAAATACCTAATTAATAATAATTAAAACCTTTTGTTCAACCAAAACTCTAACTTAACAGGGAAGAAAAGGATGATGTCCATCAAAACACGAAAGAAAGGGGGCGATAATTTGACTAACATCATCACGACATAAAAAAATAAACGGGAAAACTTGACTTAAAGACCATTCTTGTTTATATTGCTGAAAGTATTTTCTTCTCCTTATTATTATTCTTTGTTTTTACTCGTTCTTTCTTCTTTCTGGTCATATGAGGCAGTCCCTCGTAATACTCCCTTGCCTTCATTCTCGTTTGATATTGGGCGCAGCTTTTTGTCCAGTTTTTGTACATCAGAACTTGTTGAAGCATTCAAAGATCCACCGACATAGCCCCTTTCTTCCCAGCATATGATATTTTCAAACCCTAGTTTCTCTGTGAGATACCTTCTTTCTTCCCTGTTTTGATAGGTCATGTGAAATTACTATTTGATGGCTTCATGTTGCCAACCTTACCTCAAAACCGACAAAAAATGGGTATCACCCCTTTCTCCCCTGGACTCTTCATATTTTTTCAATCATACCGCGCACCGGCAGTAGTTAAAAACAAATTGTTGGTTTTTATTAATAGTAGATGATCTCATGTACGTATTGAACCATATTATTTTCTTTGAATTTCTGTGTGGACATTCTTCTATTCTACTTTTTCCGTCTATTGCTCTTAATGTCACCATTTTGTATTGGGCTTGCCTGTATTGAATAGATCAAATCAAAGCAGCATAGTTCCTTCCAATGCTGGTAAGATGATCGACGACGTGATTTCCAACCCCTTTTGTTTACTGAACACACATTACAGCGTACATGTTGGACATAGCGTTGAATCCACTTGCATAATTGATTCTAATCTGTGTGCGTTCGTCTTTGTAAACATACGCTTCGGGCTAATGGAGGCACAGTTGTAATACTGTTCGTTGTCCTAAAGGTTCAATTCAAACATTTCCTCTCAATATAATACGTGTATAATATTTCATTAATTTCTGTTGGCTACACATCCATAGCTTCTTTGCGTGAAAAGACCTTTAGTGTAAGCCATTCTATCAATTTCACACATTTAATAATTATTCTGATATTTTATAGTTATTTTAATATTATAGTTATCTTAGTACGTTATAGTTATTCAAGCCACAATCAGCGATTAATCTTAAGTATGGTAGCGTTTTTTGTCAGCCACAAAATTGTAGTTGTGGTTTTTTTGGTGGGTTAAGGGCATGATCCCAATTACCTCCCTGCTTGTATCCGCCAATGAGTGAGCGAATTCAATAAAAGAACCAATCTTAGTGGAAATCGGATGAAAATAATTGTGTAAGTTATGCGCGTTGCAAAAATGTTAAGTTAACGTATGCGCAGTTGCTAGGCCACTGATCCGATTGTGAAATTCATGTGGGATCTTCTAACCTAGATGTTATAGGGCATAACCATATCTCACCCCAGGTACGCACTATAAAATGAAAATTAATTCAAAATATCAATATAAAAAGAAAATACCTAACATAACAAGTAATGAACTAATATAAAACCTAATTAATAAAACCTAACTAATAAAAACCTAATATAAAAAGAAAAAAATCAAAATTATTCAAAATACCAATAGGTAGGTAATATAAAAAGAAAGGATGACCTGAATTTTAGAGAATTTTTGGAGTACTCTTAGGGGCCAAATTTCGAAAATTATGGGTCAAAAAATTTTTTGGAGGTTTTTAGTCTAAATTACCATCTTAATCACAGGATATGTGGCGTATTCGGAATCAGAACAGAATTTCTTATAAGAATCAACCACCAGATTGGTTTAAATGATTCTTTGAAATTTCGCTCATCTACTCATGCCTGCATGACTGGAGCTTTTTTGAGAATCGATCTCCCCAATCAGCGGATCTGTGAGGAGGTCTTCAGCACACTGGGTCAGTACGCGACTGTCATTGGTAATCAGCACAAAATAGGCACACAGCGTCCCCAATCAATGTCCGTCCGTACGTTCTCAGTATTGGCGACCCACTGTCTGACACTCTCCGGATGAAAGTTGAATGCTAATAAGTCGTTTTCTAAAGTTGGCCTATTCCACGTTTTGCTAGCACCTCACTGCCTCGCATACCAGTTTGTCGCACGTAACTTGAGCTTCGACTTGTAAAACGCGAAAAGTGGCATCTCCTACACGCATTCCGGAAATCTAGGGCAGGTACTAGTAGGGGTAGGTACCTATACCTGTGGAACCATGCTATAAATGTTGATGAATCATGAGTAGAGATGGGCAAATGCAATTTTACAACCTTTCACATGGAATATTGCACAATGTAAACCGCTGAAAACTACTTTTTTGTGACGATACCATTGCTGTGAGTTGAGCCGTTTAGATTTCAATAATCGGAAACAAAAGTTGGTATTGAATACAACGTACCTACCTAATAATTTCAAACCTAACATAAACATTGGTTTCCCAGTTGGTTGTCGGGCACATCGGTTGATGGTTGAGCCACCTATGTCCGGCATGGCTGCGGCCAGGACAAACTGGAAGAAGAAGAAGAAGGTTGATGGTGACGATCACATGCTAGTATTGTTGGAGTTGTATATTGTTTTAAAAACATAGTAAAAATTCTAAGTAATGGGCCTTTCAAGCCCCGCCATGTCAAGTTTTGGTTGAACCGATTATGCAGTGGTTGTCTGCTACAACTAGGTATTACCTACCTAGGAAATCAATTATTTCCTCTGGGGTGACGGAATTTGGCATACTTTCGTGAGGTGAACATCGAAATCAAAATCCCTCAAAATAAAAATGTCCAAGAAACCAAATCATTGACTGTACCCGATGAAATCCATTGTGGTAGGACTTGACAATTTTCAATATTTTGGAAAAGTCGTCAAACGTACCTATCTACGTTTATTTCCACAAGGAGCGTAGGTACCTTCAATTATCAACAAATTACTTACTGTTACCAAACACGATAGGCGTCAAACATACATAAGTATAATGTTATGTACTTCCAATAATTCCATGCTCCATACCAAATTCAGAAACTACTGAATCAGCATCGAAACTGCCTCACAGAAATCTGCTCTTCAACCACTCAACTGTGATGGGATGTGACAGGAGGTGATCCGTAATTGGCTCGTGACATACATTATGGTTATGGAGTCAACGATACAATATTAATAAAAATATTCAGACCGACGGGAAATAACGATAGGATCGTCGAAAGCGGAAGATATCCTAGAATAAAATTGACGAGCGTCGATGAGCGGACATGGAAGGAATGAACACGTGGATTTCCTGGGCGGAAAAAATAAATAAACAACTTCTTTGCACAATATTCTTCTCAGCTGAGGTCTGTTCCATTAGTTACTGCGTAGCCATTTCATGGAACAATATTTTATTTGAAGTAGGTACATTATGACACCTTTGTGCACAGAGTCTGCAAGTTAGGTAGTTCAGCTAAAATATTGAGCTAAATTGAATCAAAACTTGTGTATGTTATGGCGGTTTGACGAATTTCAAGTTAGGGCATGGGTAGAGCGTACCGTTGATTCAATTATGATGAGATTCATCTGGGACCTCAAGGGCATCCCTGAAAATTTGAACAAAATCGGGTGAAAACTCTGGAAGTTAAGGCTGTAGCAAGGAAATGCGAGATCGACAGACACGGAACCCAATTTGTTTAGGAGGTTCTGAAACGAAAAATGCGAGAGGAAATTTCAATTTTGAAGGGCAAAAATTGTTTAGATCCCGAAAGTGACAACAGAGCTTCCTCTACCTTTTATGTAGGCTCGGAAGCAAAACTTAACAGATATAGGTAATTTAAATATCGATATTCATACAGGTTAGTAGTTGGAGAAGGTATAGTTACACACTTCTCGCATGTTACTCTTGTATAAAAAGGACTGTTACCTTCGTTGGTTCCACTCATGGAAGAAAAGAATTCCCTTCTTCTTAGGTTCCACTGTTGCGGAAAACGGTGTGTCAATAAATAATGCTTACTCGCTCCGATCGCGAACTTCACGCTCCCTGATCGAATCGACGTTCATGGGAAGATTCTCTTCAATCTTCAGCCGAAGTCCTCGAAAAAAATCTCATCCTCACAACAAAGTGCCGACACGAGCGATAAAGTTTTCCTAATATTCCAGCCCCGCGTCTAATTACCGCGAGTTATCCGTTACTAAACGTCTCGTGATTATTATAACGGAATGTTGTTCGAGGTTGCGAAAATGGGCGATTAATTATTTCGGTGAGGGTTTCCAAGTCACTATTGTTTTTGACGTCTCACGCAGAGTCCTGGGCGAAGGATGGATGAAGATGAGCCATGAATAAAGATGAATGAGTCGAAATCCGCCGGTGTTTTGGACGTTTACAAGCCTCACCGCTCTGTCGAAAACGACATTTTCCATTCGTCATTATATGGAAACCCTTTTACAGTTCATCATTTCAATAAGCAGCTCAACAAGTTTTTCAGAAAGAGATATACGTATATGAAGATGCTGATATAAGAAAGAGATATATAAGAAAGATATATATATGAAGATGCTGATGATTTAAAAAAAAAAAAAAGGTGATTCTCCGATTTGAGGGAAATTTCACTACAGGCAATAATTTTACATCTACATCAACTTAAAAATACAAGTGAAGCCATCCAGCTGAAATGGCTACCGGAAATTTAACGCACTTTCCAATGATATCCCTAAATTTGAATTTACTTCAAGGGAGTTATAGCTGTTTTAATTACATAAGGTCGAACACACAAAAAATCGTAAACGTGAAAAAACTCACAAATTAGGTAGGGGGTTAAAAAAACTCTAAGAGACATTTTTTGTTGTAAATTACTTGAAGAACACAAGTCCGAAGGGTCTGTACTAGCAACTGATACACCCTGTATGTCAAACACGCCAAAACCAGACATTCAGAACTTATTTTCGACGAGTTTTAGTAAAATATCAAAACTCGCGTCTAACCAAGTTTAATCAAATTCGATTTGAAACGTGGAGCTTAGACTACTTACGAGTAGAAACCCAGAATTTGCTAATGGTTGAGACAGGCGAGATTTAGATGGTAAATTAGGTAGGTATGCAATGCAGTTATTCTTAATTAAACAGGAAGCACCCAGCTGTTTGGAAAAACAATTTCCCGACGATTTTTTTTCCTTGAAACCATCCAAATATTTGAAAAATATTCTA
>JAEMON010000004.1:5616999-5630533 GCA_030264115.1 Lygus lineolaris | reverse complement strand
TTTTATTTATTCTGGAGTGGAATCACATCGAAAATCATAGTTCATTTTCATAGTTTATCATAGTTTTGTTTTATCATAGTTTATTATCATAAAATTCTGTAGTGGGACACCTAGTTTTTCATTGATTCCAACACTTTAAAGATCTTAGTAGATTATTTACCAACTTGAGAATGTACTAGGACGGCTGTACATTATTACTTTTGAAATAATAAATTAACATCTCCGCATTGAAAACATAGCATAATATGGATATATTAATATTTAATCTTCTAATATATAATATAGGTAAAATTCTCGTGTCACAGTTTTCGTTGCCATACTCCTCCGAAACGGCTTGACCGATTTTGATGAAATTTTTTGTGCTTATACGGTATCTATGAGAATCGGCCAACATCTATTTTTCATCCCCCTAAATGTTAGGGGTAGTCCACCCCTAAAATTTTTTTTTTATTTTTTAGACAAAATTTTTATTTTCTATTTTTTTATGATACAACATACAAAAATACATACAATCCTCAATTTTCACCCTTCTACGATCAACCCTTATTTTTTAATAAGGGCTCTGTCCCACTGTCACGCGAGCGAAGCGAGCGTTTGGGATCTGGACAACCAACCGTCTAGAAATCCGGCCGTCTAGAAGTAACCGGCTAGAGATCATTTATATATATGGCAAAACAACGTTTGCCGGGTCAGCTAGTTTAGTATAAATTTTTCCAGCTGTGCCCTAATACCGAACTATTCCATAAAAATTTGACCAAGTTATTTTACTAATGGGTAGTGAATCTTAGTAGCAGTACGGTCGAATGTCCTACCTGTATTTACGTAGAACACGAATTGGTGTTAATACACAATATAAAACGTTGTTCTTTTAGGAATAATTTGTTTGACAGTAGGTAGTAAATTTTACTTATTAAGTAGTGTGACACAACTTATTCTTCCTGGAGTTTTTATAAATATGTACCACCCTTCTTCCCCCATTTTGCTCATGCGCGCTTGTGTAAATTTTCATATTTGTATTCAGCGTACAAAATTGAGGGGAGTTACGATTTGGAATTTTTCTAAAATGGATTTGGTTGGTGGAGGGGTGATAGGGAGGGGGGGGGGGGGGGTATTTAGCGGGACACCTTGTATAACTGAAGTTGTTTCACTTCCCTAACCCCAATGTTGTGGAGCGCAAACCACAAGTTGGAAAAACGATGTTCCCTTTAATATACCTACCTAGATAGGTACGTGAATAGGGTGATGAAGTTCAGGCTTCGGACGATTTCTGACACCAAAAGAAAAGAAAGAAAAAAAAACCTGCTGAAAAACTAGTGCACACAGCAATGGGACAAACATTAATACAGTGATCGGCCCATTACTTCGAATATTTCGGGGAAAACACAGTAGTGGGAGATTGGGGCCCATTATTATAAATCTGAGAAAAATGTAATACAGTAAGAGACTGCGTCATATCAGGGTTAGCGAATGGAAATCCTCCGCAAAATAGGATATGAAATTTTTAAGCAGTAACCCGCAAAAAGTTTGCAAGAAAGAAACTTCAGTACTACTAAAAAATAGTCAGTACAGGCTTAAGAATGGGAAGAAAAATTTAAAGAAATTCGCAATGTTTCCCCGAAAGTCCGGTAGAAAACTTGAATTCAAGTGGCGATCAGCTGTTGTAAGAGGTCGGGTTTTCCGTATCCAGTGTTGAGGAGCAGAAGAATCACGAGTGTCAATTAAAAATTATCTACAACGCTTTATTTTCTGGCCCATTACTGTTTTACCCTACCACTCTTGCCTATTCTATTCTATATTCACCACAAATTAAGCCAATATAAGCTAAGCTGATGAATCGAAGTTTGATATTAGTTTAAAACTACTGCTTTTCTGATGATGTATTTCTGCTGATTATTTTCTAGACCGGCCGAGCTCATGTCCTCGCACATCCCACAGCGATCAACACGATCGCCCAAAGCTTGGCTTCAGAGAACATCAAAATCAAAGTGGCGGCCCTCGAGATTCTGGGCGCCGTGTGCTTAGTTCCTGGGGGCCACAAGAAGGTCTTGGACGCCATGACGCACTACCAGGCATACACCTGCGAAAGATCCAGATTTCAGGTGGGAATCCTCTCTTAAAGCATAAAAACTTTAGCCAATTTGATTTGATTCTGCGCACCTGTATTTATACCTGCGAAAGATCCAGATTTCAGGTGGGAATCCTCTCTAGCATAACCTTAGCCAATTTGATTTGATTCTGCGCACCTATATTTATACCTGCAAAAGATCCAGATTTCAGGTGGGAATCCTCTCAAGCATAACCTTAGCCAATTTGGGAAGCATAAAAACTTAAGCCAATTTGATTTGATTCTGCGCACCTGTATTTATACCTGCGAAAGATCCAGATTTCAGGTGGGAATCCTCTCAAGCATAACCTTAGCCAATTTGATTTGATTCTGCGCACCTATATTTATACCTGCAAAAGATCCAGATTTCAGGTGGGAATCCTCTCTTAAAGCATAAAAACTTTAGCCAATTTGATTTGATTCTGCCCACCTGTATTTATACCTGCAAAAGATCCAGATTTCAGGTGGGAATCCTCTCTTAAAGCATAAAAACTTTAGCCAATTTAATTTGATTCTGCGCACCTACATTTATACCTACAAAAGATCCAGATTTCAGGTGGGAATCCTCTCTTAAAGCATAAAAACTAGCCAATTTGATTTGATTCTGCGCACCTGTATTTATACCTGCGAAAGATCCACATTTCAGGTGGGAATCCTCTCTTTAAGCATAAAAACTTTAGCCAATTTGATTTGATTCTGCGCACCTGTATTTATATGCAATTAATGTTTATATACTCGTAGATTTCAAGTGAATAAAATATTCCAGGGTATCATCAACGATCTAGACAAATCGACTGGAGAGTACAGAGACGAAGTATGCCTGAAAACAGCAGTCATGTCTTTCGTGAACGCCGTCCTCAGCTACGGCCCTGGCCAGGAGTCCCTCGAGTTCAGACTGCATCTCCGCTACGAGTTCCTCATGCTGGGGATTCAGCACGTCATGCAGAAGCTGAGGAGGCACGACAACCAGACTCTGGACAGGTAAGCGAATTTACATTTCAGGATGATCCTGATGAACATGAATGGCATTTTGTAATGATAATAAATAAACCTGGCTTCATCTTCTCAAGACTTCTGGAACGGGTAGGTATAGAATATTTTATTCGCTCCGGTCAGGGTTGGGTAAAATGTAGTTACGATGATGAACTACAGGTACAAACTTAGTTTGTATAAATAAGCGAATTTTGAATGAAGTTGTCATCTATAAAATCAGTACAAAATTTGAGTGATCATTCAATCTATACTGATGTCGCATACTGTGTGTATACTGTGTGTTTACTGATGTCGCATAAATAATTATATCCAATTAAATTTTCTTCCTTCGCAGGCATCTCGATTTCTTCGAAATGTTGAGGAAAGAAGACGAAAAGGAGCTGGCAAGGAAATTCGAACTGGTGAGATTCCCTTATACAGTAACCTAACTACTTACCTACATCAGCGATGGGGGGGGGGTGCATCGTGCATCACATGTACTGAATGAAATATTCACTTCCCTGTGATTATCCTCCCACGTGTAACTACCGCAATAACTTTATTATGAAAAGGCGGTCTCTCCTCGTTACGGTATCGCCTTTCCACTCATTGTCAGGCATTAACGTGGGCGCTCTTCTGGAACGCTAATCCTTGTTGAATATAAATCGGTCTTAAGTTCAACAATAAGAAATCATTGTCGGGGATTATTGATTGATATTTCATGCTAATGTCGTGCAGGCATCAATACAATACCTTTTGTGATCCTTAAGGGGAGTTCCAAAAAAATATTTTAAAAAAATAGATTTTTCGTTTTTATTTTTTAATATTATTACATAAAATTCCGGACAGTTTGGTAAAAACAAAATTAAAATCGGATGATTAAGATCGGAGAACTAGAGTTATGATTTTTTGGAAATCTTACATAGTTCAAGCTTTTATAGTTGATACAAAAAGTACACAAAGAGCAACAGAACAGAAGAGAACACGGAAAAAATCAGATAGCAACACGTTTTGAATCTCATTCAAAAATCTTTTATCTAAACAATATTTCTTTATTCATCGTATCGAGTTTCTTTCATAAACCCTTCGAAAATGTTCATTCCTTGATGGTTAGACGTTCTTGGGGAAATAGGTACTGGAGAAAAGGGCGGAAGAAACATGATAAGGAAGAGAAGTGGGTTGAAATTGGCTGATTTGGGACTCGGAATCTTATTCAGCACCCTCGAAAACCGCTAAATATTAAATTTCTGTTCCAAACTCCAAACTAAAGAAAAACGCGTGACGTCATTGGTTCTCACTCAGCGAGATGGAGATAGACAGATGACGTCAGTTTTTTTATTTTTTAAAATTTTAGGTCTTATGGAGAACTTTCAGAAAAGGTGCTATATGATTGGTGGGAAATGAACGGAAGAGGGCGAAAAAAGTTAAAGCGTGTGACGTCATCTGGTGTGTATTGCCATTTCGCTCCCTCACGTGTGTAACGGATGAGGACTACTGATTTTTAGTAGAGGTCTATCCGTATTCGAATTTATCCTAGGTTTTACTTGATAAATACCTAAAATAAACGCAGATTCTGCTACCACTCAATTTTAGTAAAAGTGAGAAAACAATGATACCCTTATTTTGGAGAAAGGATATGAAAAGACAAGGAGTCAAAACAAGGATATAGAAAATATTATTTGAATGAGAGTTTAGGATAGAAACCTAACTAATACTCTGCTCAAATCAATATAAATGAAGTATAGAAATAAATGGAATTATTAGATCAATGTGATGCTGAAGGTAAGTATCCATGAAGGGGAAAAAATAATTAAAGAAAATATGAGAGACCACGAGGTAGGTCAAAGTGGAGAAAGGAAAGGTGTATAGTGACTGAGGGAAGAAAACCTAGCAGCCCTCCCACCCTAGCGGAGGAGAAGGGAACCTCCAGATGTTCCCTCTACAATGGAAGTTAAAAGTAGGAACCAGCATGGAGCATGGAAGAGGAATGGATCGTGCAGTCATAACTACTGGGTGTTGCTCCCGGTATGGAGGAAGAGGGAGTTCCATAGTGGGGCCGTCACTGGGCACCGTGACAAGTGGGAACCACGTGAAAAGGCAGATACATTCCAGAAGACTTCACGTGTTTTTCCTTTTGATTATTCCAGCCGAACTACTTGAATTTCGGGGCTGAAAATTTGGGGTTTTTGAGGGTGTTGAATCCTATTCTGAGGAAAGATAGCAAATTCCGACCCATGTCACGTTGCAGCATTTTTTTTTAATCAAACTATAATGTACTTATTATTAATACGACTTCAAGCAACGATCAGCGATTAACCTTAAGGAAGCGCTTTTCCCTGACTAAGAAGTTTTGCCTTGATGACCCCCCTTGTAGCCGCTAACTGTCTTCCTAACTTGTCGTTACTACTTATTTTCAATTGCATTTCAGGAAAAAGACGTGGACATAAATTCAGCCACTGGCATGTTTGATGTGTTGAGAAGAAAACTGAGTCACACTGCCGCTTACCCGCACCTCCTCTCTCTCCTCCAACACCTCCTTCTATTGCCACGTAAGTTGTAGCAGTTAAGGACTAAAAACTTCGAAACTGGAACAAAAACTAACTTAATGATATAAATTACTCGAATTCGAGAGATGATGGAGGTACAGATTGCGCCTCATTATGTGAAATAAATATACTGCTACCTATTAGGTACCTGTACAAATTGTATCTCGTTCAGGAACTTTGCCACGATAAAATTTGCGTTGAAGCCTTGAGTTGATCTTAAGTTAAGTACGTTTTCTGACCTTTAAATGGAATTGATAGGCTAATTGATAGGTTGCTTGAAGTTGACAAACACTGTTGACAGTCTTCTTGACGGTAGTGACCTATAAGGTGTGTTGGTCTGTTGTTCTTGTTTGAGAAATATGAACGGGTACGATTGAGGTACGATTTACCAATTAAAAAAAAATCGATTTTATAACTTTAAAAACCCGATTTTTTGAATCGATACTTGAATTGCCAATTTTTATCTGAATCGATTCTTCAATAACGATTAAAAAAAAAAAAATCGTTTCTACATGTATGAGGATGAAGCAATAAGAATTTCAACCCTCCAGGTCAATTATTGGAGGGAGAAACTAAGCAAAACAAGTGAAAAAACGTCGTTTTTATCACAGTTTTTAGCTTTTCCCCCTAACTACTCCAACTACTTTCAAGTTTTTATGGGTGAGCAAAGTAGTGTGAAGCCTCGCACCAGATGAGTTTTGAATACAGTTCTAAACATCACACAGCTATAAGTAAAACCTGTTTCCACTTCCGAGTTTTTTAGAACAATTTTTCAAAAAATCGATTTTTCGCAAACAATTTAAAAAATATTTATTTCAATACTTTATGGTTTGAAGGTGGAAGAGTTCTCGGCTAGCTTCCGGTTGTAAATATTCATTTAATCCAACATGTTTCGCAACTTATTTGTTGCCTCTTGTAAAGAGCCTCTTGTTGTTGCCCAATGTAATAGTTTCGTCTCCCACTTGCAAATTTACCATTTTTACATGAAAAATAAACCCGATTTTAAATGATTTTACACCACTTCACCCCCTCTGCAGAGCATGTAAGCTACCTATGCCCAAAGCTTCCATAAATGTAATGTCACGACAATGACAAAGCAGACAAGCTTGCACAGTCAAAGACCCTAAATCCCTGAAGAGGCAACAAATAAGTTGCGAAACATGTTGGATTAAATTAATATTTACATCCGGAAGCTAGTCGAGAACTCTTCCACCCTCAACCCATAAAGTATAACCATAATGGCTATCCACAAAAAAATTTATTTCAAGTTTTGATTTTGAATCGATTAACAAAAATCGATACTTTTCTTACCTGTTCCCCATCCCTAATGTGAAGACCAAAGTTGGTACTAATACATCTAAATCGCTTCTTCAAGAAGGAAATCGCTCCTTGTGAGTGAAAGTATTTGACCCACCCACTCACTTCTTGGACTGAGCGCAGGCTGCCTTCGGGAGAAATACATCATAATCTATTACTTCCCAATACTCTCCCAAATACTTCCCTTACTCTCCCTGACGTGACTGCATAATACGGCACTTCAAAATCCTAATCGGTCGATCTCGGCTTCCATCACACCTTTCGTCCCAAATCAATTACCCAGTCGACAAGGCTATTTACTATCATACTTATGGTAATTTCAATCATCTTAAAGTTGATCACTCAGAAACCTATCATTATATTAAAGGCCATGTTCTTATTCTCATTACGAAGTTTAAAATTCCAAAACTTGCTCAGCTTCTCGGAGTAAAAAGTAGATATTTGAACCAGGTCTTCAATAATTTATAATTAAAACTAACTTGTAGGTGCAGGTAATTTACTGTTTACAAGCAATTTATTTTGGAACAATGAGATGATGCAATCAATTTATCAATGAATTATTTTGCATGTCACCAACTGGTTATACATCGTCAAAGTACAGAAAACAATAAGTACATAAATAAGAATACACTGAAACAATAATTACTATACCCTATTTATCGTCTATCTCCAAGTCTCTGAAGAAAACTCATCTATAGAGTACAGGGGGGAACTTTCAAGGGAGATTCTGAGTTCCTTCTTCAGTCGCCTCAGAGGTTACCGTCTCATTCTTTCTGGAAGAGCATTGAACCTTCTGGTCCCCATGTGGGTGATATTATTTTTCTGGGACGTGATAAGCCTGAGCAGGTCTGATGACAGGTTGTCTCTATTCCTTGTGCTGTAGTTGTGGGTCAGCGAGTTGAACTTTTTGGGGTTACTTTTCACGAACGTCAGCATCAATTACGTACAGTAGTAGAAGTCCCACAACCGTCAGCAGTCCAAACCTTCTGAACAAAGGCCTGCTAGGGGTGGTAGAATTAGAACCACACAAAATTCGGTACTTATGTATTATACCGACCACACCCAATAAGGAACACAAAAATAGATATTTTATAGAAACGAACATTATATCATGAAAAATAACTCTTTAATCACAGAATTACAACGAATATAGAATCAATTTGCATATTTTTGATTTTGATTTTGATTGGCATATTTTTGATTTAGGCAACAACTCATGATCTTGTAAAAAACGAATCGCACCCTCCTCACTCCTGGGCAAATCCCAAATTCTCATAACATCACTCATCACTAATTTCAAAGCAGAACACAGTCAAAGCACAACTCGAATTCCGAAACAAACGAATTTTAAACGAAACGACGTTGCACTTCCACTAGCAAGCACTCACTGGAGTTTGGACTTTGTGTGGACTGGAGTTTGGACTTTGGTGGACTGGAGTTTGGATTTATAATATCGGTACATATACTATAAAATATCGGTACTAATGTTCGTTTCTATAAAATATCTATTTTTGTGTTCCTTATTGGGTGTGGTCGGTTTAATACACAAGTACCGAAATTCGAAGGGCCGCTTTCGGCTTCCGCAAAAAAATTATAGAGTACGCGGAGCCACCCCACATCAAGAGACCATACCTAATCAGCGACCGTAGCATGGTAGACGCTCTCCAGAACTGTTAGAGAGAGACAGATTGCCGGCCTCCGCAGCACATAGTTGGCCCTGGGGGGTGTGTTCTATAAGCGAAACAACTGTTGGTAACAACAGTTGAGTTCGTTACTTGGTGATAAACGCCGCATGTTTTATGCCTAAGGAAGCAACATTGACGAAAGCTGTCCACAGTGGACAAGCTTGTGACCGCCTCGGGAGGTGGTGAGAAGATTTATCGAGATGAGGTTAGGTGACTGAATCAAGTTATTTTGGATTATTATCATTTACTGGCGTTCATTTCAGCGTTTGTATTGAGTTATTAGCGGGATATGTCAAGTTGTGGTAATTTTTTAGTGATTTGAACCATTAATTATGTTTTCTTCCTTTCTACTTGACATTTACAATCGATACATCGAGTACCAACTAAATAATTTCTCACAACTCTTGTTACAACGGTCGTTCTGCCATTTTGACTTTCCAACAGTAGTTTTCAACAGTTGTGACAGCTCCAAAGTTACATCCCCCCCCCCCCCCCCCCAGCCTAGACTGGAGCTCCAAACCCAAGAGAACTACCGTCTCCATTTCGCAGAAACACGTTATTCAATCAAAATATTGTCGCTCTGCCAAAAAATGTTTGAGCTTGCGAAATTAAGGAAGCGAAAATCAGTTTATGCAGTTGACATCATGTCAAATTCCTACTCATTTTGTGAAGAAGAAGAAAGAAGAAAAATGTTATTGACGAATTATCAAATTACAATATTTCTTAGATGTATTAATAAACAATATGGCTTGGTTTAAACCGTCTGAAAATGAATGAGAGAGTGGGAGAGAGAAGAAACAAAATAATATACAAAAAATTCCATGTAATTAACTGTATATCAAAAATTAAATTCCCTGGTTCATCCTGTGGTAAGACCGAGCTAAACTGTAAAATTTGGCTACCCTCCTCCAATCCTGAGGGCTATTTAGATAGCATAATATGCTATTATCGCCTCTTCCTGAGTCAAGACAGTTCTGTATAAACATTTTGTATATGATCTATTCTGTAAAAAATTGTTGTATTACTGTGAAGATAAGCCAAAGCCAAAGCTATTTGTTTTTTACAGTGGACTACGGTTGCCAACCTCAGCACTGGCTTCTGTTCGATCGAATAGTTCAGCAAATAGTCACTCAGACGGAAAATGGCAGCAACCACGATATCTCTATCCTCAACATCGACGTCAAAGAGATTGTTCATTTGTAAGCACACTGATGAGTACTCACTTTTATGCTTCGCATTTATACGTATTGGGTGATTTGATAGGTGCCTACACCTACCTAAGTACTTGTTATTTGAGTTTTTTTAAACAACGCCGTGGTTTGATATTTTAGTCTCTCGTTCAGTATTTCAATAATGTTCAGCTACCTACTTCAGGATTTTTCAGGACTTTCGCGTTTAATTCATTAGTTTTAGTTCATTATAGATAGGCATTTTTTTTTTTTTTAAATCCTAATCTTGGCAAGAATCAAATTAGGAGGGGAAAACAATTTTTCTCTCGTTTTTTAAATTCAATTAGAGTTCTAGATGAGGGAAAATGACATTTTAAAATGTTTGCTATTATATTTATAGATTCTATTTAAAAAAAAGTTGCCATATATGTCACCTTGCCAAGATAAGGTGTCAAGAGGGGGTGACAGATATGTCACCTTGCCAAGATAAGATATCAAGCGGTGGTGACACATGTTGTGTCACCTTGCCAGGATGCCATGCTTTTTCTAGGTGTGTAAAATAGCAAAATATAACTCAAACATCCTTCAAAACACTTTATCAAAATTTGAAATTCAAACCATTACATGCATATAAGAACAAAATAATGCATGGATCATCGTCTCCGCAGTTTTGGAAATCATCAATGGTTTCAAACAGCCCATTGACCCTTCTTTGGAGTTCCTCCTCAGAAACTGTTTCCTCGTCTTCCTCATTGTCTTCAAATACCAGAAATAGTGAAAATATATCATTTGATTGTGGTCGTATATGGGGTTAGTACAACTGCATCCTTATCCTAGCAAGGTGACACTAGGGTCACTTTTATATTTCGGCCTGTATTTTATTCCAAAATGCATCTACACGCTGTCCAATTACATATATCAACTCATCAGAATATACTGAAGATTCATAAGAAAGTATTTTTCCAAAGGGTTCATTATGATTAGGGTAGGAGAAAGAAATGCCTAAACTTACCTTTGACTGGTGGCCGCTCATGTTGTTGCTCCCTCGTGAACATAGCACTTTCTGTTGGCATGTAAACAACCCGAACCGTCGCAACCAGTGTTACCAATCGCTAGAATAGATCTCAAAGAAGTTATTGCATCACTCCCCAATGCTGTAAATTTTCCAGAAAATACGGTGACACGGTCACAATGCCAAGATTAGGGTTAATGTCATCGTACAACAGTGAGCATTTTGGAAGGAAATAGATAAACAGTAGGTAACAGTAAGAAAATTAAGAAGAAAATGGTATTCGCAATTTCGTATAAAAAGCTAATTTTGACTTGTATCATTTACAAAATAATGTTCGATTTTTCATAAACAGACAGTCTTTGTTGGTTGAATAGTCGGCGGCATTGTGCAGTGGTGTACCTACCTACAATGCTTACTGTATGATGTACCTCTCATAAAACTGAAAGCCTTAAATAATGCGTTAACAGATTGGCCAAAGAAGAAGAACTCATCGCTGCGAGAACGAAAGCTGAAGAGCTCGAAAAAGAGAATTCAGAATTGGCGACGAAGGTGGCTAAGAAAGAGCAGGAGCTTGATCAGCGGATGCAAGAAAAGGTTCGACATGGACATTTCCCATCTTGAACTTACTTACGATAGGAGTTATGAAGGTTTTCTCGAATATTAAAAATTATGCACAAACTCCAGAGATATTTGCATCTTATCGGAGAAATTACAAACTCATCAATACAAATACTTATACTTACCAAATACTTATCGTGAAATCGGGTTAGGTAATATGAACTCAATTTCCTTCAAATATCCGCTTTTTAGCATGGAACATACTTTAGCCATGACCTAGCTGTCCAAAAACGTTACAAAAACATGTCACAAGAACGTTATGAAAAAATGTCACATATCTAAGCTATTCAGTCTGTGAAGCTATAATTTGGTATGTAGCCTCCTTGGGACTTGTACTCGATGACACAAAGGGCCCGAATCAGCTGTGCAGCTTATAAAGCTAATTTCTAAGGAAAGCTCTGAATTTATTACACATCACACCACATCTCACCCCAAAAATTTCTCCCTCCTTCAACATCCTTCAGAGGACTATTGGCACGTAGGTGAACAAAGTTGGTTGGAGTTTTCAGTTTGGCATTGTACCTTCACAACATATGAAGCAGACTAGTAGAAGCATGTTCCATGTTTTTTAAATTTTAGCCGGTATAGCCGACGTAGAACTAACCGGGGGTGCAGGTGTGGATCGTCGTTTTTTGCGTTTAAAAGCAATTTTCTCCCCTAATCAGCATCAGTGTTGAATCAGGGCTTACCTACTAGTCGCTATTTTGTAGGTTAGGAACATAATTAGAATATGTTAGGCTATCAGCTAACATTTCAAATGTCGACATCTTAACTTTTAATTAAGTAATTTGACGATTCTTGGAGATGTCGTTTGACCTCCTGGCGCTGTTTTTGAATTATACAAGGTTGTTTCATTAAACCAATTAACTATGGGGTCTATGAGTCTTACTTATCTAGAAACAACCTCTTAATATTGTTTAGGTTAAAGCAGGTTACACATATTATTTGGTTGCTTCTGTGACTTTTACATTCATCTGGGTGATTGCATTTTCCTTTTTGGGGAACCGATTTCTCATGAGTCATAAACCGTGTATACTCTAAAATGCTTCCCAGGAAAACGGAAAATTCATACCCCCCATTTGATGTGAAATCAGATTTTGCCCTGCATTACGTTTGCAAGATGACGTTTTGTTATTTCGATATGGTATTGCGAATTACAGGAAGATCTTGAAGCCAGTGTCAACCGAGCCAAAGAGCGACTGGAGAAGGAGACTGCGGCCCACCTGGAGGCGAGGCAGAGGGTTTCGGCACTGGAGGACGTCAAATCCGAACTGGAGGACCGACTGTCTATCGAGGAGAGGGAAAAGAAAAGACTCGAAGCCCTCCTGAGTATGGGCAGCCTACCTGATGATACCAAGGTGAGCCTTATTCTCTCTATCTGCGAACAATGTCAGTGAGAGCTTTCCAAAAGTTGCGATACACTGGGTATCCGATGGTCAGAAGTGGGAGGAAATACTCGTAATAAGAGTTAAGCTGGGTTCACATTTAAGAGCTAAATGAATGAACGATTTCAAGGCGTCAAAGGTTCGAGTCAACAGTAGAGGTGGGTAGTTCTGGACTGAACTACTCCTGGAGAAATAACGCTTCCAAAAGAACTACTCCTCGACTTAGTTCAATTCACTGAACGATAGTTCACTTTCACTAGGACCACAGAGCACAGATTTGTGATACTATATACCCTTCACGTAGTATCCACCATCGTACTTTCATTCAAAGAACTAAGAGTAAGAAAAGAACTACTCAGTCCCCCTAGTCGCTTTTTGGGAGGGGGGACTCGTTAGTTGTTTTCCTAGTTCTCTAGTCCCACAGAGCACAGATTGGTGACACTATAGCATTTTTCAGTCAAATGAAACCTTTTCTCTATCAAATGAAACTTCGTACCTACCAAATGAAACTATGTACCAATCAAATGAAACCTCTTTTCAACCAAATGAAACTTTTTTTCAAACAAGTGAAACTTTTTGGGACCATCCAGAAAAAAATAACATTTTATTTCAGATTTTCGCTAAACAAGTTAATGGAGAAGAATTGCGAAATCTACAATGTGCACTGAGAAGGAATGCGAGTGACATTGTAGTGGTCTAGGGTGTCTACTCGGTTTGTAGGTGAAT
>JAEMON010000004.1:5571757-5585685 GCA_030264115.1 Lygus lineolaris | reverse complement strand
TAATTTTCAAAATTTGACCTCTTGGAGTACTTCAAAAATGCTAAACAACGAACTCATTTTTCCTTATTAGTTAGGTACCTATTTTATTGACATTTTGAAATTTACATACCTATTACGTTCCTGTATACACAAATTTTAAACTTCAGGAATCGTTTCAGATTGTGCTGAATTGGATTTCCATGAAGACAATAATTTTCGGGAATTCGCTTAACTGAAATTTTGATGCCATCGCATAGCTTAATCTGCTGTAAAAATTCGCTAACAATAATTATAGTACTAAAGTCAAAAATTCGCTCAATAACTCATGCTGCATGCCTGGAACTTTTCCTCCAACTCTGGTAGGTAAATGACCAAATGAATGAAAATTAAAATCTCATGGTTGAGTCACATTTACATGGTTGTATGCAATTTGTTAATAGTTGAGAATGAGTGGCGTGCATTCAATAGGAGAACGAACAAAGAAGTGGGTAGTGGAAATATCAGTCGTAATCGTTCACTATAATATTCCAACGGTTTCAGTGATAAACATCGTGAGAACTGTCTGGGGAAGCCTCATTGAAGGAGCTGAGAGAGATCAGGTTGAATACTTAAGTGGAAAGGACGTCTTTAATGACGATGAATCGATCTGGTTCAGGCGGTGGGCCAATATTGGGACAATGGGTGTCGACAAGAACACGAAATATGAGCTAGTTGGTTCACGAATTACCGAGAAATTGGAAGGGAATATGAATGTGGAATACAAAATTATGCAATTGTGTTTATTATGATAGCGAGTGTCTACCCATCGAAATACAATACTTCTGTCCAGCTCAATGTTTGGAACCGTTCAAGAATCACACGTCAGTTTCAGGTATACCACAAGTTTCATACAGTTTAGATCATGAACGACTCGATACCTGAAAACCTCGGATTTTTCCCACCCTTCCCCCTAGAAATTCCCCTCGAATGATTTTAAGGTCCACTGTCCAGCTTTGAATGATTCATAAATATTCCCCAAGTTTCGCACAGTGTTTGAATAATGTGTGGGGCAAAATGACCGAAAAAAGTTCCATTTATGCAGCATGAGTTGATGAGCGAATTTTCAAAGAATCATTTTAACCGATTTGGTGGGTGGTTCTTATAGGAAACGTCACGCTGATTCCGAATGCACCATAATATATGTTCCTATGTTTAAGATATTTATTTACAACAAAAACCTCAAAAAACATGTTTTTTGCTTGCGATTTTTGACTATGAATTTTAAAAATTTGAACCCTTGGAGTACTCCAAAATTTCTGGCCAACGAACTCATCCTTTCTTTTGATATTATTGACATTTTGACATTTTTTTGGATTTTTTTAATCTCGATTCCAGCGTCTATTATACACAAATGAAAAAGTGGTAAATTTCAGGAATCGTTTTAGAATGGTCCAAAACGGATTTCCATGAAGAAAATTTTCAAAAATTTTCATTACTAAAATTTTAGAGCTATTGCAATTGTATCATTTTCTCCGAAAATTCGCTAACAACTATAAAATCAATTTTCTGGCATTTTTCGTGAAGAAGGTGATCTTCTGGAGACATTGGTGTAAACAGAAGTTTTTCATAAAAAAACACAGGAAAATACGATGAAAACCGAGTGCAGCTAAATTGCTAAGGACCTCAGGCATTCATTCCATCATTGGTGCATTTACCGTAGGTAGTTGTTTTGTTGATATAGAACGTGACGGGAAGGAACCGCGGCCGAGGGCTTTCTGAAGGTTAGGAAGTTGACGTAACTGAGGGGGCCGAGGAAAAATAAGGTCAGTGAACCAATGACGAAATCCACGGGAAGACTGTCATGTAAACAAAGATACTGACCCGCACGACACGGCGGACGCGCGGAACTGTATAACTCAAGATCACGATGCTCGTATGTATCAGTCATAATCTGCTAACACGGCCATAGGGTTGGGAAATAGAGAAAAAGTTGGGAAATTTCGGACCGTGAAGATAGAGAAAAATAATATTTAAAAAATAATAATAATAAATAATGATAATAATAAAAAAAAAATAAAATAAAAAATGAGAGAAAAGAAAGGGAGAGGGAATAGTAAAAGGGAAAGAACCAGGAGAAGGTTGGGATTTCTCCAACTTGGAGATCCCATACTCTGAAATTCTGAGTTTTTTGAAAAGTTCAAAAAAGTTTGATTTCTCCCAAGTGAGGGAACAGTCCTGCTTGTACCTATTATAAATTCAAATTTTGAAGTGACAATTTTTCGAAATTTCCAACTTTTGTCTGCTTTTTCGACTTGGAAAAGTTCGGAAATTTCGGGCCGTCAAGATAGAAAAAAATAAAATAAGTTAGAATTTTAGAATTTTTTAAGTTCCCAACTCATTGAGGTCATAATTTCGTCATCCCATGTTGGATTTTTGGATAGCTAGGTATATAAGAAAATAAATATATAATAGTAGGAGCCCTTGGCTTTTATTTTTTTGAATGTTGGGAAATTTCAATCAGTGCCTGAAGAGGAAGAGACTGAGGGTGGGATTCATAGACGGTCCTCGAGTTTCAAGGAGACCTTGACATGGCCTCCTCGAAATTCGGAATATGGATTCGGCTTATGGAATCCTTGAAGGCCATCGCAAGGTCTCCTCGAAACTCGAGGACCGTCTATAAATCCCGCCATGAATTTTTGCGAATTTTCGAAGCAGGTATTAGGGGTATTCATGGTTGTTCTAAATCGAAATCGAAGTCGAAATCGAAATGGTCGAGAAGGGTCCTCGTCATGAGGCCCCGCGTCGAAGTGTCGAATTTTCGAAGTTTCGAATTACTGTTTATACAGAAATTACCGTTTGCACTAACTTCTTCGCTCGGGCGAGTAGAGCGCCACTGTATTTCGACAATTCGACGCCAAGTTCGAGACCTCGAATTCGAAGATGGGATCGAAATCGAAGTCTATCGGCGGCGCATGCGCACTGGATGCGTTTCCATGGCTACTTCGAATTCTCGACGACTTCGACATTTCGACGGTGGACCATGAAGACCCCTATTGTGTTAAACGCTGTAAACTATTACACAACGGTTTACTATTTTTCTCCATTTATCACCCATCTGCAAGGATCCCATCGGTTAAATGTCCCTCGCCCTTTAGGCGAAATGCCCCTCATTTTAATGAGAAATTATTTCAATAGATGGCTGTACTATCGGGGGCACAATTAATTTACGTTTTTCTCTGGAACGGGTGGACCGATTTTCATTCTGCAAAGCTTTTTGTGAATGGTATCACCAAACTTAGTAGTACATTCAGTTTCGATTTTTTTTAAATCTTCTTCCACCGTGCGCGAAATCTGTTTGCTCAAATTTTAACATTTTTTGAAATATCAGGTACCTATGACCCAGAGTGTTCCTAGCAGAATCCAAATCAGTTTCCAGACTCAAAATCCGATCAACAGGTCGATCGGCCTTTCCGAAATACGAATTGCCTGGGCCTGCCGGCAAAAACCGGTGAAAACCTGGTTTTTCATAGGTTTCTTCCAGTTTTTTCTGGATTTAATAAACTTAAAATTATGATGTAAAAGGAAACTGGAGGACTTCCTACACATACGGACAAGTTACTTCCTTTTCAGACCGAGAAAGGAAAGAACAACCTGAACTACTTCGAGACGCCGAGGGAAACAACAGTGGTGTCTTCCTTCAGAACTGGAGTGAACACTTCCGACGAGGAGTGTTTTGTTACATGATGCACCCCCGATCTTCGACTATACCGTCGCCATAATATTTTTCACTTTCTAACATCAAAATAATAAATTTTCATGTTCTCAATGAAACTTCTTCTTCTTCTTTCTATTCCTCATATTTCCACGAAAGATACATCACATTCATCCGGGTGTATCTAGAAGGATTCTCCGTCATTCTGGATCTTTTTGGATCATTGGAAATGGTTCGCGGAGTGCCCAGGATCGAATTTCCAGAAAATTTCAAATCGAATAAGTCCCCGACTATTTGCCAGGTTTCAAGGAAATCGGTTCGCTAGACTGTAAGGAATTTATTGAAATTTGCAGGATTTTTACGTCAATCCAATCACAATGAAATTCACACGAAACCATCTAAGCCAAAACCAGAACAATCACTAAGAATTGAAGATTGACGGAGTGACCAATCAACAGAGACAGATTGGTTGATTGATTGATTGATTGATTGAGAGGGATTCTTCACGTTTTACCATTCTGTGTCTACCATTGATTCGGTCATGATGAAATTCATAATGTTATGGGATCATTTAACGCTCTAAAATTTGATATTGGCGACAAATAGCTGATCTTTTAACGGGAATTTGGCTTCCTCGGAGGATTTGAGATTCACACTCGTGTATCTGCTCTTATTTTCGTTCAACCCTTAAGTCCTTACAGGGAGCAAACGGTTGGTCCAAAAATGCTTCGCGAGGTTTCATTCGACGCTAAAAATTGTGATCTATTTGAAATCGATGGAAAAAATATCTTTCAAATGCAAATTTTTGTAAAATTTCTTCATGGACAACCGTTTCATGTCATTTCATATGTGATAACTGACCCTGGAATCGAGATAAAAAGTCCAAAAAAAAAAAAAAATTCAAAATGTCAATAATATCAACAGAAAGGATGAATCCGTTGGCCAGAATTTTTGGAGTACTCCAAGGAGTCAAATATTGAAAATTTAGAGTCAAAAATCGCAAAAAACGTGTTTTTTGAGGTTTTTGGTGTAAATTACAGTCTTAAACATAAGAACATGTGGTACCTATATTCGGAATCTGCGTTTCACACAAGAATCACCCACCAAATCGGTTAAAATGATTCTTTGAAAATTCGCTCATTAACTCATGCTGCATCAATGGAACTGCATCAATTAGACCCCAAATGGGGCCGGTATACTATTTTCATTAATTTTGACCCATTGTAACTGAGCAAAGTGCCGTGAACGGACAGGACGGATTTTTTAAATACGATTTTTGGATTCTTCGTATCTTGGAACTTGAAGAAATCAAATTTTGAAGGGGGTTAAAAAACAATTATTTCGTGCTGATTCCAAGGGTTAAGTAATTACTGAAAATAAAAACCGAAATCCGTTCTCTAACGAATTGTTGTGTTTTCCAATATATCCAGCCAGTCAGTCACAGACAGGCCAAACACCCTCTTTGCGAAGGGATGTAGTCGAGTAACTAGGATGTAATAACTGGGCCAATCGTGTTGGAATTGGCCCGAACTAAATCACTCGCTACGAAGTGGTGGAAACCAATTTCAATAAAAAAAGAAACCGGAGTTACGTTTTTTCTCTTTAACTCCGGTTTCTTTCGGTTCGAAGTGGCCAATAGAATTGATAAGTACCTTACCTATTGGTACCCTTGAATTGAATAATTTTTTGTGTATTTTACCTATTACCTAGATACCGCGAAAATCCCAAAAATGGGATGACCAATAAAACTAATTTATTCGGAAGTGCAATATCAATTAATGGCTTGAATGTTGAAATTCTGTCCAAAGCCACAATAACTCCAAAAATGGCCAATTAACCAAATTAATTTATTTGCAATGGGGTAAAACCTCCACAAACCAATAAATATTCATTCAATCCCACGTTTCATCATTATTGGGAATGAATTGGGTATTGATAGATTGGTGGCCGCCAATTAGAACTCCACGGCCAATTCCAATCGGTTGCTATGGCGATGTTTCTTAGGCCCTCCGCACACGGGGCGACGACCACTCGAAGGAGAATCGAACTCGAAGCGAGTGGGATTCGGACTCGTCTCGAAATAACTCGAGGGTATCCGCAGACGGGTCGTTGCCGTCTCGTCAGCCTTTCGCATATACTACTGGATGGGTAGCTCAGGTAACAGGGAACCCCGTTTTACGGCCCTTCGAATCCCTCCATTCTCCTCGTCTTGGGCGTCAATGCGGATTTTTCCGTTCCAAACAGTTCGAGAGTGAATCGCGTCGAGGATGACGAACTGACTTCGACTACGAGTCGAGTTCGAGCCGACCCGTGGGCGGAGCCCCATACCACTACCTAGGAAGTCGAGAGGGGAGAAATTCCGCCTGCGACGATCTCGAGCGGGCTTCGCCCCGTGTGCGGAGGGCCTTAGTCTTTTGCACAGGAGAGCGGCTCGCTCGACCCTGAACCGCATTCACTTTCGAATTGACAACAAACGGGTTTCCGTGGGCCACCTGGTGGTCAAGCTGGTCCGTTTTCCGCTTGCCCTGTAAATACTCATTGATTGGTAAGTTCTGTGTGTAATGTAGCTACAATTTCTGTCTGAAGCAATTCCTTGTGTGTTGCACTGCCCTCCCAATGAAAGTAAAACATGTACCTATATGGTCGTTGGCCAGAATTTTCGGAAACGTTGCAAATTTAGAGTCAAAATGTTTCCCTTGATTGTACTTGAAAATCACAAAAACCGTTGCATTTTTATAGGTAGTTGAAATTTTCGTAATCACTTAGGCCAGTCAATAGACATATCCATGTCAAAAAAAAAAGTTCCAGTCATGCAGCATGAGTTGCGCGAATTTTCAAATGATCATTTTAGCCGATTTGGTGGGTGATTCTTATAGTAAAATCTGCGCTGATTCCAAATATACCATATTTTCCTATGTTTAAGACAACAAACAAAAAACCTAAAAAAACTCGATTTTTGATCATTATTTTTCAAAATTTGGCTCCTTGGAGTACTCCAAAAATTCGGGCCAACGAACTCAGCCTTTCTTCTGTTATTATTGACATTTTGAAATTTGTATATATAACCATGGGTCAGATATAGTCTGGAATGACTCATATCTATACCTACTTATCATACCTAAATATATTTGAAAAAAAAAATTATTGTTATGTAGTTACTATAATATTATTCATTTCGACAAAAATGTTATCTAAATTTTACTTTGATCATGTTTTGAATAAAATTTACTTGTCCCTTTGAACTTGAACTAGACTGACGTGTTTTTCATATTTTCATATATTTCGCTATTTTCTCTATCATTTCTCGTATTTAGTAGCATTTTCATAAAGACTGTTTTCAATCATCTAGGGTAGGTCCGAAAATTAGGATCTAGCACGGATTTTAGGGATAATCCGTCATAAATATATTCAAAAAAGAATATATTTTTTTTGCATAACACATTTATTGCATAATTACTTATATTTAATTTTTGCAAAAAAGAATTAAAGAAAAATCGAAAATATGCATTATTAAAATCTTGAAGCCATTGCAATAGCTTCATTTTCTTATAAAATCCGGTAGAAACTAGGTATTACTTACGGCTAATTTGAATTTATTGATTTGATTCACCCAACACAAATACATCATTGATTTATTATGACTTCCATTTAACTATTCGAGATCGTAATTGAACTAAAAGGACAAAACCCCCTCAAGATCACCGGCACGACCTTCCTTTCGAATCTATGAAAAAGAAACAACTCTAAAATGTCATTTTAAAAGAACCACACAAAGAGAATCTCGTTGAAGGATAAAAATGACTGAGGAGGGCGCGGCTGTGAACGCAACGGAGCAGAATCGAAACAGTTCATTCAAGGCCGAAGGAACCAGATCCCGATAATGGCACCATAATAATTATAGTCGAGGAAAAAAAGTGAACAAAAAGCCCACAAGACTCGCTTTTGCGGATAAAATAGTTCGAGATTGATGGAAAAAGGTGCTTAGTCACGTGAAACCGTTTTGAAAATATCCTCGCTGGAGGATTGAAAAAGAGAACAAAAACGCGGATTCCGGGTTCGAGGAAGATTAATCAGCATTGAAAGGAGGTGATGAATCGCGTCTAATAGAGGCGTGAGTGTGAGGAGAGATGACTGATCGGATTATGTTCGCGATGGTCAAATTTGGAGAGCTGACAAATTACTGCGGGGTTTCTTGAAAATTGCGTAGGGTGAGAAAAAAAAGAGGTGAATAATGGTGTTCAAGGAAGGAGGGTAGGTAATTTTTGTTATTAATTTTTTAAAATTTCTTGAAAGTAGACTCTCCCAATTCCACCTATGAGATTGTCTCTAGTTTGCTTTTGCAAGAAACATTAGTTAGTAGTTATTGTAGTAGGAAATTTTTGAAAATTTTCTCCACGAATGCTCTCGTTCTCGTCCCTCATAGTGAAATCGGTCTTCCTTAGTGATGTTCATAGAGTAGATTACATTCGCAAACTAGGCCCATTTGATGCAATTTCACAACATGTATTATTGACGATGAAATGCCTTTGGTTTAGTATTTTCAATTCAATAACGAACCTTTGGAACAATTAAAAATTTGACGTTTTACGTTTCAAGATGGGTACATAGAATCCAAAAATCGAATTAAAAAAAAAACAAAAAAAAAAAAAAAAAAGCTGAATAATGATGATAAAGAAGGACGGTATCTGTTATAATTGACGATGAAATGGACACCTTTTGGTTTATTATTTTCGATTCAATAATGAACCTTTGGAAACGAGCATTTAACCCTTGTCAAAATTGGATGTTTTACGTTTCAAGATAGATAGGTACATGGAATCCAAAAATGGACCAAAAACCTGACTGAATTCAGCAAACTTCCAAATTAAAATATGGTATCTTTAAACATTCACATTGTTTTTGTCCTTGCTCTCGCGAAACTAGTCGAAATGGTTTCTCTGTAATAAAAATATACTAACGAAATCGTTTAACAAATTTCAATTAAAGAAGGCAGACAATTATTCAAATATCAACCATCCACTCTACAAGCAGATACCTCATGACATGGATGTGTTATAGGGTGGGGGTCACATTTATTTTCGATGGTGTACGATTGGAAGATAGGTAATGAGGAAAAAGATAGGTAAACGTATTTCTAATGATTTCTGAGTGTTTTTTTAAAGCGATTTTTGACTCTAAATTTTCAAAATTGGACCCCTTGCAGTACTCCGAAAATTCTGGCCAACGAACTCATAATTTCTTTTGATATTATTGACATTTTAAATTTTTTTGGATTTTTTCGAGTAGAAAATTTGTTTCTATTTGGTGCACGAGCTTCTTATCTTCAGTGATGAGGAAGCAAAAAGTGTTTGAAAAATAGGTGTTCTGAGAGTGTAATAGTTAAGCGTTATGCCTCTTCTTGACCTACCTAACTAACACTATTAAGACGTAACTAGCGCTGCTGTTATCAAAGCGGAGGATCTTCTAGTCCGTAATGGAGGTAGGAAGTCCACATCAGGCGAGATCTCAGCCGTCTGATGGAACGTGAGAACTGGCGGCATCCGTTAGAAGTACTCATCACAGGTCTTAACCTCAAATTAGGTAACTTAGTCACCAATCTTCTTCTTCTTCTTTTCTTGGTTTATTTGACGCAGCGTATGCTATGATGTCACCAATTAATCACCAATCAATCTGTTGATTACTTCTCTATAGATTTTCTGATATATTTGTGTATATTTCGGTTATTTTTTACCCCTTATATTATGGTTACTTACTCTCAATTTATTAGCCATTTCGGCAGATGTTATCTAAATTTTTACCTTGATCATAATGTTCTGAATAAAATGTACTCTTCGTTTTGAACTTGAATTGGACTGACGTGTCTTTTCATATTTCTCTATTATTTCTCTTTTTTCTCCAGTATTTTCGTACAGGCTATTTCCGATCAACTAGGATAGGTTCCAATTAGGGTCTAGCATCGACTTTAGGGACAGTCCGTTACAATTGATTTTCAAACTTACCCTTTAACTTAACTGTTGGAAGTATCTAATCGTAGGTCCAGACCTCAAATTAGGTAACTCTGTCACCAATCAACCTGTTGATTACTTCCCTCTAGATTTTGGTTTATATTTTTGTGTGTATTTCAGTTATTTACCCCTGATTTTCGAACTGAACTGTTGGAAGTACCTACTCATAGGTCTAAACCTCAAATTAGGTAACTCTGTCACCAATCAACCTGTTGACTACTTCTCTATGGATTTTGGTTTATTTTTGTGTGTATTTTGGTTATTCTTTACCCCTGATTTTCGAACTAAACTGTTAGAAGTACCTACTCGTAGGTCTAAGCCTCAAATTAGGTAAGTCTGTCACCAATCAACCTGTTGACTACTTCTCTATAGATTTTGGTTTATTTTTGTGTGTATTTTGGTTATCTTTTATCCTTGATTTTCTAACTTTGACCCCTGAGAGTACCTACTCAAGAATGGTGGCCGATGAACTAATCCTTTCCTTTATATATCCTTTATAATATTGACATATTGACATTTTCATTTTATTATGCTTCCTCACTACCGAAGCTACCTATGCAAATAAACAAGAATTGTGTCCTCCCAAATCAAAAAGTCCACTTTGCTTTTTGAGTTTCAGAGCTTTCTGAACAATTTTGGTTCCCTGTCTGTCTGTCTGTTGATCTTTCTGTGGTCTATTCTTCGTCTCTGGCAAAACTATACGAAGTAATGGTCCGATTTTGATGGAATTTTCAGGGATTGTACGGGTTTACGGCCCCTTATCAATTTCATCACCGTCGGACCACCAGCATCGCAGTAACCACCAGTGCGCATGCGTAAACGTGAATTTCCTGAAGTTTCTGGTTCCTAATAGACCGATTTCGATCAGAATCTTGGGGTAGTTGGGGGCTGACTCCAAGACGATAACCTGAATAGTAGAATTTTTTGCGCATGCGCATCATGAATGATGACTTACGTAATGTTCGTGGTCGTGGTTGGGAGCGTAGCTGGCGTACTCAACTCCTTCGTAGGGCGAGGGATGGGCCAAGGCTACGGGGGCGGGAGCGGCGTAAGCGATGGGAGCGGGAGCAGGGGCTGCGTAAGCGATGGGGGCGGGGGCGTGACCGTAATGGTACGCGGGGGCTGGGGCGGCGTACGCGATGGGCGCGGGGGCGGGAGCGTAGCCGTAAGCGGGGCCTCCGTAGTGTTCCAGCGATGGCCCGTAGTGGCCCAAAGGCTCGCCGTAGTAATCGCTGTCAACTGGGACCGAGCTCACTGCGGCCAGGCACAGCGCTGCTACAACTGTCGTCTGAAACATTTAATAAATTTGGTCAACATTATTGTCACTATCAATTTTTGGTAAATTAATACGGTCGAGTAGGTACCTGATTAAATACTTTTGTCCTCAAAAATCAAAATTTTGACTTGCGTTTTTAAATTTCAATAAAAAACGGTTTTTTTTTTTTTTATAAAACTTTTTATTTATAAAAGTTAAGTTTCAATCAAAAAGTTTAGTTGTTTATAAATTTTTATCATGTTTTTATACGTTTTTAATAAGTTTTAGACGTTTTTTATTTATTTTGTATTTATTTTTGTTATTATTTTATTTTATTTTATTTTTTTAATAAGTTTCATGATTTTTTAAATGTTTTTATTTATTTGTATTAACTTTTACCTGTTTATAAAAGATGTTTCAATAAAAAACGTTTATAGCTTAGCTTTTACTTATTTATAAATCTTTTATTTATAGCTACCTATAGCTTTTATTTATAGCTTCAGGTAACTCTCATTACGTAGATTTGTGTAATAAATTCGTACGTGCCTCAAAATGCTCAAGTTTCTTTGAAAGAAGATCTATTCTCCTAGTTCCATCTCGTCAAAGATTAATTTTAGCGTGGAACACGGTTTTACCGGGACCTATCGGGCAGAAAACGACCCCAGAAACGGACCCCAAAAGCCGACCCCAAAAACCGGCCCCAAAAACCGACACCGGAAAGCGCTATGCAATTTCATATTTTGACAATACGTAACCAATTTTTGGGCTATCAAATTATTATTGTTGGTGGGCCATAATCTTGTTACACAAAGCTATCTTCCAAAACGGTTTTAGAGGCTACAGACCATCACCACTTGAAAGACCATGGCCTACAACCTTAGAAACCGTCAAAACCGCATTATTTTTTGACAATAATGTTACAATCTTCCAATTCGCCAATTGACTCTACTACAAAAACTAAATAATCCACGAACGTCAGGATTTTGCAATGCAAATCTCAACAAGAATTTTGATGCTGCTGTACTTTTGCTGCTATTAGAGGGCCAACAACAAACCACTTCACATCACAACACCACACCACACTGTTGCCAGCGGAATGCTGTTGTGGAAAACCACCAATAATTTTGCCATCATTTTTTGGGGTTACAGAGTCGAGATATATCAGTCATTGGCTGTTGCAATCGCAAACTTCTATTGGCAATTGGTCTTACCAATTGCCAAAGCCCCAACTGATAACTTATTACCAATTGACGTTATCGCAATTTTGGGTTGCCTGGCAAAAGCCTTTTTTTAAATCGGCATTTATTGGCGTATACATGTTATTCATTTAGTTTAGTTCATTCATATTCATTTAGTTATTCATGCCTCAATATATGTGCAATAAATGTTGAGGACCAGACCAGAAAAATCTCAGGTCACACACACTGACTTTAAGACCAATAACTTGGTGTTTCGCAGATTGGCACCTTAATTGTTTCAAGTGAATGATTATATTGTCGCCAATTATAACGGCTCCTCCCCACGGTTAATAACATATTCAATTGGCTCTCTGATTGGTCTCCCCGCAACGGGTGCAATAAGGAGATTTGTAGTGTGAATGAAATTGGCCTCCGTTATTTGTAAGTCGTTAGGATTGAGGCCTAATTTAGTACCTCAACATGATCGACATAACTGGTAATGTCGGTCTTACTGGTAATTCATCATCCATCACCACATTAGTGATTTTACCAGATCATCACCCAGAGCAGTTGAAGGCTATTATATACCTATCACTCATAACATCACCAACTGTTGAACTTCTTGGTAAAAGCCTTTTTTTAAATAGTCATTTATTGGCTTATACTTGAGTACATAATGTTATTGCAGTTTAATGTCATACCTCAATATCTGCAATAAATGTTGAGGACCGGACCAGAACAATCCCAGGTCAATTTCGTAACAAAATAATTTATTGCTTCAGTGGTTTTCTACTAGAAATTCTGAGGACAGTCCCAGGCCAATAACTTGGTGTCCTCTCCTCGTCCTCTTTCTTTTCTTATTTTTTTCTTTTCTTCTTATTTTCTTTAGTGCGTTCTGCGTTGTAATTTATTATAATAGAGAGCTTTTCTTCTTCCCATCATCTCCACGGAAAAACGAGAACGATACGCTGCAGCAATAAGGGCTGATAAAGGAAAATGGACCAATGAGGAGGATTAAAAAAATTTTTGAAGTTATACTTCTTTGCTTCCGTTATAGACACATTGGGATGGGATGTTGGTCGAGAAACCGCGTCACGCTCAAAAGGAAGAACAAATTTTTAATTTTTGTTCTCGATTCTATAGGTTCATTATTGAAAATAATCAAAAACACTTATGACCCTTTGACACATTTTACGGGCGTTTTCGAAAACCCTCAATAAGATGTAAAAGGGAGGTAGACGCCATAAAATCTAGCCAATGAGCATGTTGGACACTGATCTAGAAGGATATATCTACCTATTTATATAGGTACCTTACTAGGTAGTACATACTCCTGATACAAATCGCATAAAATCACAATGAATGTCTGACGGAAGTATTACAGTAGGCCGAATATCCATTCAAATTCATTGGTTTCATCGAGCCAATATGTTTGTTCACAATATGAGGCCTCCATGAATTTGCTGTCGCTTCAAAAAAGTGAGGACGTTTGAATAGTATTTATTAATTCGCGAGTCTCTATTGTTACCTGATTGTATTGGCTGGGTGGTCCCGAATTTACTGAAATACTGTTTGAATTTTGACTCGACAATAATTGGCGGTTTCAACGTTAACTTGCTGGGGTTCCGTGAACAATGGTGATTGTTGGCGACAATTGCTTGGTTACTTGCATGGGGTAGTTATTGGGCCCTTAGAAAGGCCATGTGTGGGATTCAGAATTGACGAAAATTTGACGAATCTCTTTTGATCCTCCGTTAGAATAAATTTGTTAAAATATGAATTAAAAAAAAAAAAAAACGTCTGCCAAGTTGGGTGGGCAG
>JAEMON010000004.1:5536846-5554845 GCA_030264115.1 Lygus lineolaris | reverse complement strand
CAGCGTTTTTTTTATCCGACTTACCTATGAATTCTACGTACCTTTAGAAGTAAAACATCAAATTTTGAGGGGGGTTGAAAATATTTTTTCGTGCTCGATTCCAAAGGTTCATTACCTATTTAAAATAATAAAACAAAATTTGCATACCTAACTAAAATGTTGAAGCCATTGCAATAGCTCAATTTTCTCAAAAATTCGCTGAAATAATTAGACACATGTATTTTTGAAGAACGTCTTAGTTGGGAAAACCCCGGTTGGTCTCAATGACGTGGACCACCCCGTACAGCAAGCGGCATGAGTGTCAATGCTAAAACTTAAGAACGAGGGCACTGAAGAAATGTAATTAAATGGATGGTATTTGAGGTCCAAACTAGGGAACTCCTGGACTGAATAGTAGCAGGAAGTGAAGGAAATACCTGACCAACCGGGTTGAAAGGGCAATGATGGCTGCTGGCGTAGAAACCGTTACGTGAATCCAGTTGTAGCATTTCCTAAATTGTTAGATCCATAACACAACCCGTACACGTACATAGGCACCGACTTCGAGACATGACAAAGTAGCCATGATTTTTGTTGATTTTCCAATATTTTTTTTAAAATGTTTATGCTGCAAATCATTACACAACGGTTTATTATTTTCTATATAGATCACCCTTCTGAAAAGATCGTATTTGTATATAATAGGTAGTAAGTAGGTACCTACTGTAATTATATTCAATATTTGTGCACAATGAGTATACCAACCTACCAGTTTATTACTGATTATTAGGTATACGAGAGTTGTAGGTCGTTTCATAACGTAATTCAGTAACTAAGGAAGCTTATAATATTATACTTATAAGTAAACGAGAATCTCGATCCGGTGGAAACCAGACAAAGTTGCATTTGATCAGCTGATCTTTGAGGGGGGATTTGGCCTTCTCCGGAGGATTTGCGATTCACACTCGTGTTTCTGCTCTCTTTTTTTCGCTCAACGACTAAAGTCCTTGTTGGGAGCGATAGGTTGGTTCTAAAATGGTCCGCGAGGTCTCATTCGTCGCTGAAAATTGCGTTCTATTCGAAATCGATGGAAAAAATATACTTTTCATTTCTGCACACAATTAGACCCCAAATGGACTCGGTATACCAAATTTCATTAATTTTGGTCCATGGTAACTAAGGAAAGTGCCGAAGACGGCGTACGGTGCCGGACGGACGGATTTAAAAAAATTCGATTTCTGGATTCTACGTATCTTGAAACGTAAAACATCAAATTTTGAGGTGGCGTTAAACAAATTTTTCTGGTGCTCGATTCCAAGGGTTCATTATTGAAAATAATAAACCAAAAGTGAAAAGAATGGAAAACTGAAAAATCACCCCAAAATCCTGGCTACTTAGTTGGTGAGCTGGTTTTGGTCTCATTCGACGCAGGAGTCAGGTATCCGACTTTTCTCTCATACAAAAACCATTTTGAGTGGTTCCAATCACCAAAAACTGAAAACCCCTTATTTTGAGCCACTGTGCGTCGGTTTACATAACGCAAGTATCGATTCCAACTGATCATTAACCTATCGTATCATCGTATGCAACGCACTGGTAAACCAGGTAGTCCTTTATCGTTATCATTCAAATATGTTTAGGAAATATAATATTTGTATATTTTCTAATATTCAGCCCTTAGCTTTTTAAGTCACCATAATCGAAACTAAATTATTTCATTCCGTACTTATCCTACACAAATACGGATAGCAAATGTTGTGTAGAACGTCAAATATATTTTGCGGCCTTTTCAAACGTGGGACGTTCCAAATTAAGCATGCTAAAATATGCTGGGGAAAAAATGAAGCAAGTTCCTTGAACCACTGTGGGTGGGAGTTAACTAGATCGCCTAAGGATTTAGAAGTGTCCAGAAACACCTACGTTCGAAATAACAGCTAAATGAAGTTTATTGTAGCTTGAACTGCTCTTTTATCGCAGAGAGATTTGAGAATGAATATTGAATTATACAATACATATATACCAGGTGGTCCTAAACCGAATCATAATGAGGTACTTCTGAGTGGACTTCAACAGTTTTTTCGTGACGCTTTTGCTTCCATAAGACCAAAAGGAAGCAGTCTTCTGATATCTAATCGAATATCTTCTACGAGAACTTGGTTAAAACGACTGCCACAGTCAATAACCATGAAGACATTATTTACCTGGATCACCTTCTGGATGATGAAGATTCCATAAATATTGCTAAGCACTGTGCAGGACGTGGTTAAAAAGCTGAGGTATGAGCGTGGTACTCCTAGAGGGTAGTTCCTAGAGACAGCCACCAGACTGCAGTGGGGAGTGAGTTCAATGAAAATATAATTTCCATATGGTTTGTGTCATCATTCTGGTCACATCTGGTGCGGAGCTTCACAATGATCCTTGTAGGTTCTAAAATGGAGTGTGTTTTATCTGCTGATTACGGTCATCAAGTATTTTTCTTAAGATTTCAGGAAGGGCTATTGGATATTATCCAATAGCCCTTCCTGAAATCTTAAGGAAAATACTTTATGGCCGTAATTAGCAGATAAAACACACTCCATTTTAGTACAAAGGATATTATCCTTTCTATTAGACTGTCTGCAAATAGTAGATAATAATAATAACATAGGATCAGAAGATATTAACAGACAGGCGTCACGAGGCCAAGGTGACAACTGAGTTCAATACCCAGCTATTCATGGTGCATGTCCCAGTAACGAATTTCCCTGTAGTAGCCTGTATCATGAAGGTTAACATTTTTTTCCCGTCGAGTTTACAATCATGTTCCCGAAATTGATTGTTTTCACTTGCGTGTTACTGACTTCTGTTGAAAGCGTAATTGCAAACATGAATCAGAATCCGTTGAAAGGAACGCGAGGAAAGGTTGAGAACCACTACTGCTCTGAGGCCACGATGTTCCAGAGGAATTTGAGCGAAATAGGTCAATTAGGGACTGATAAACCGAAGTTTCAGAAAATTCACGTTGGCGCATGCGCACACGCTACTAGTTGTCCGATGGCGATGAAATTCATTGGGGACGACCGTCACACGGCTAACCCGCACAATCCCAGAAAATTCCATCCAATCCAGACCATACTTTCATATAGTTTTGCCTGTGACAAGGAATTGACCACAGACAGAAACTGAACCAAAATGGTTCAGAAAGCTCTGAAACGAGATAAGTAAGTGAAAATTTTGGTTTTGGAGGATACATTTTTTTAAATTTCTTGCAGGAACACTTCCTATCTGCGGTAGTGAGCAAGCAAAAATATTTGTAAAAACAATATTCGAATGTTGCGATTCTTCGAACCTGACTTACGCAAGATTCAACATGTGTCATTTATGCAAATTCTATTTTAATTAGTGATTAGGAATTCATTAATTTAATGGTACGCAGTGCACGGCTTGCGCCTCAGGGTTTCGCTCCAATAAATCTTCACCGAGAACGAAAAACGAGAAAGGTAGCAATTTACAGGTCCTCGATGGATCGACCGCCGAAAAGGCCCGAGTAGGATTCAACCTTCAAACCGGTCGCTCGTATTTTCGGTCGACGTTGTGTCATTTCTTGGGTTGGTCGATTTTTTTTCTTGTCAGCATTTTATGGAAGAGAAAATTCAGCGTCCTTGAGAAGGACGTGGGACCCTCGGGTGATTCGCCGCTCACTTGAATGGAAAGGTAGGCATTTGCTGAACAATTGTGATGATCAATTGATTCAAAACGGACTAGAGCGCAGATTCTTCTGCGCACATCGTATACACAACTAACGGAAAACAGATCGCACTTCAGTTAATGAAGCCCACAGTGATTCCAGATACAGGTTATATTTGCAGGTAATTATAATATTATTTGGGGTTTGTGGGTTATTTATTTACCGAGAAGATCCGATGGGCAGAACAACTAAGCGATGTCCAACTCTTCCGGAATTGTGACACGGCTCCTTCTTGATTAACTTATGTATGTAACCTATATTCAAGAAGGCCGAAGGTTACAACACTGCAAATAGACTTTCGATTGAATCGAAAAATCGATTTTTCACCCCCGATGTTTTTTCCATTGATTGATTGTTCCGATTTCGAAGCCCGAAATCGATTTTTGTCTTCAAAAATAGATCCCCCCCCCAAGTCTTTCCACTTCAAAATAATCCTTGAAAATTTGGCGAACCAAAATGAATTTCGACGCATTCTGAATAACTTAGAAATGTGAAATACGATTCGCATGTCACACATAACTTGGAATTCAAGAAGAAGAAGAAGTTGGGAAGGTTTCTTACAGGTTACCGCATACTGGTTATTGTTTGTAGTCGTCTTTGTGGCCACGTGGTTAGTAGTTCGTCTCGTTTAGTCATTCTCTCCTACCATGAATAAATCAGTCGTGTATCAATCTTAGGTCAGAGCAAGAGCTCGTATTATTATTTGTACTTGACCAGAGTTACCCCGTTGAATTTCTTTACACCCAACCGGCGAAAAACTACCAAGCTACCTTATCAATTCTTGCCAAAAACGCCAAAAGGATTTCTGTTGGCAACAGTGGTCATTCCTATTTTCTCACTACAGCCAAATTGCTGCTTTTGTCTTTAAACCATCTCGTTTTGTCTTTCAATTTCAACAAACGCTTTTCTTTCCTTCTCTTTTCAACATTCTTTTTCAACACGACTGGGAATGGGAATTGTTTTTTTTTTTTTTTTTTGTAGGAGGATGTCATTTCAGGAGAGGGGAAAATTGGAAATAGGGAAGATGTCAGCTGATGAGTAGTTCGGTCTTCTCCAGAAGAATGCGCTGTCGGAGCTCATTACTTTGGTGGCTGGAATATAGATCACCAGTAGTACCTATATGCCTTACTAGGTCAATGGTACTGCCAACAAAGTAGCACAAAAATACAGGCAAAAAATTACATTGATGTTGGTAGCACTGCTTCTTGTTCATTATTGGTTCACTTTTCTGATGACGTCACGGATCAATTTTTGAAATGTCAGGTAGGTACGTACAATCATGCACATCATGTACAATCATGTTGGTAATATCGTCAAATATGCATTTTAGGTGTAATATGCATATTTTTTTTCTTAAAAACAAATATGCCTATAATGGCGACGTAATTAATGGGTGGCAGCTGATGTACTAGCCCTTTTCGTTATTTTTTTTGTGCTAGATTGTTGGCACTACGGTTGACCCAAGTAAGGCATATACTACTGATCACCATTCCGATATTGCAATTCGCCTGGCATTGTGATTTTCTAGGAAGAAATTCCCGGCAGAAGGGGGAGGGAGGAAAAAAACTGACTCAGAAGGTGTGGGTACGTACCTTGTTACTCCCCTCGGTACGTTTGGACCTAATACGATCAAAACACTCGCATTTGGCAAGCCGACGGATCTGGTTTATGGGGTAACGAGGATGGGATGTTGTGAAGTCCCACTGCGTCTGCGTGATCGAGTCGTCAGACGAGTTTTTTTGTGGACTTGGGCGTTCCCAGAGAGCTAGAATAAAATGAACTCGTTAGGCGATTTTGCGCTTTATCTTTTGGAGGTGAATTTGACCGAATTTGACAAACGAGGGTCGATGAAGAAATGGCGGCGATTAACCTGTCGATTGAGTTGCATCTAACCGATCAGCTGCCCCACGTCATGGCCTAATCCCTACGATTACAAACAGATTTCCCGGCGATTCGAAATAAAAACGGTCTTGCTAGTTCAAAGTTTCCTCGTGATATAAAGAATAGAGAAAGTAGTTTCCTCGTATTCAATGACTTGAGCAAGAAGTTCACGACCGGGTTGACATTTCTCTAAACTGACCAACAACATTGTGAAGAAGAATTACTTCACGTTGAGGTTTAATATTGACGTTTTTTCATGTTTCTCAAGGCCACGGCTACCCTACAATTCGATTTCAATGGAATTCACAGGAATCATCTGAAAGCCAGCCCCTAATGTACCTTATAAGTTGCTGCGGAATGTCTTCGGTAGTTTGGTTCCCTATTCACTCAAACGCAAGGGCTGCCATAGAGCGAATTCAGCGGAGATTTCTTCGACATGTTGAACTTAAGAAGAGCCATTGTTGGGACAAAGAAGAAGAAGAAGAAGAAGAAGAAGAAGAAGAAGAAGAAAAACATCCTTTATTAATAATAGACAAATTAGTTTATAAAATCATTGCAAAATAAATTGTAGCATGGATACAACAATGGAATCAAAAGTCCTTATGTTGGAGAGCTTCCGATAGAACGGCACACAAAAATATCAATGATTTAATAAATATGCTAACCTGGTATCTGTTATCGGACATCCAGGGGGTGCACATTCAGATCTAGCTGACTGTATCATTGTTGGGACGACTTCAATGATGAAATTTCATTATTATTGCTTGACGAATAATTCTTTTGTGATAAATCTAGAGGATTTATAGAATTTCGGTGGTGGGGAAGTGAGCTCCGAACTTCTACTGTCCTCGTCCAACACTTTTACAAACAAAATACGGATGGTGAGTGACTCTTCATTTCCCTAAAGTGTCCTCTCTTCAGTTCCTTCACCTATATCTATTTCCTAATTATTATTTCATCTATCTTTCACCGCCAGAATCATAATTACGTTCTCTCGTTACTGATGTACTGTATGTACCTACTGATGATATCTCTTACTTACCTATAATTGAATTAACTAATTAACTAGGTATGTATATTTTGCATTGCCCATCGGCCTGTGTCAAAAACAAAAAATAATAATAATAAATTAAATGAATTAATATAAGTGCAAGGACTATCTCTATTAATCATTTACATTTCTCAACTCTGCTCCCGCTGAACTTGTCAAGTTGTATGAATTGCGTGTGGTAGTTTCTGTTACTTTTAAAAAAAAAGACTGAAATCTTGCTGCAATACACAATCATTAGTTCTAAGTGGATTATTCCTCATTCTTCATCCCAGGACACGATTACTGTTGTAATGGATTGCAAAATGTATTTTTCCTTCTGCTAGAGTGAAAATTGAAGGCCAGCAGCCGACGCACCGTCAGTTCTTTTAAATACCTACCTACTTATTCCTACCTATTTATAAGAAAGAAATTTGAAATATTCAGAAAAAGTAACCATGTCTCACTAGTTACGTATCGATTGATTACAAATCAGTAGAATCAAATCCTTTTGAATTGATTCCGAATGGAACCTCCTGTCTGAATGGGAGATTCTCTGATTGTGAGTGATGATTGTGAAGCTGGTGGTAGATCGACTGTTGCCTCGGTCGGACTTAACAAGGCGTTGTCAATCCGGTGATCGACATCTTAATGAATGGACGATGAGGAGGGTGCCGAAAAATGATGAATGGTGAGGATTGTAGTCATTAATATTGGGCGACCAGGAGAGCTGGTGTCATCATCACTCCTACGATCTGGAAAGACTAAACAATCCATATGAACGGGAGGTAGGTAGCAAATAGTTCCATTCATGCGGCATGAGTTGATGGGCAAATTTTCAAAGAATCATTTGAACCAATTTTATAGGTGATTATTATCGGAAATTTAGCGTTGATTCCGAATATACCATAAATGATGTTTCCATGTTTAAGATGGTAATTTAAGCAAAAACCTCAGAGAACAATTATTTTACCCTTATTTTGCAAAATATGACCCCTTAGAGCAATCTAAAAATGTCGGCCAACGAACTCATACTTATGTTTGTTATTATTGACATTTGACACCTTTTTTGTTGATTTTTTAGATTGATTGACTGAAAGGGTGTTACACCTATGCGACTGACACAAGCCAGGTATCCATTGTATTGGCCATTCCCAACAAAAAGTGAATCAGAGTTTTTTAACCTCCTTATTTCTTGAGTTTTTTTCAATTTTAAGATTTTTTTTCTTTTGACCTTTCATCACTAAAACAGCCAAAACTACCCTAATTTACAGTGCAAAATGAAAATGAATATACTATTGGGAAGAGCGATAAATTTCCTATTTTCATGATGGAAAACTTAAGCTTTTTCAGTAGACGAAATGGGTGAAAAATGAACTTGAAGAGGAAAAATAGTCAAATCTTGAAAATCACCACTTTTTTTTCGCCCATAGGCCCTTGTCATCTGGCATGTGATGTTTTGCCAGTAAGCCTCAAAGAAATCGTTTAGAACGGTCTGAAAAGGATTTCCATGGAGAAAATTTTTTGAAATTTCGCATTACTAAAATTTTGAAGCCATAGCAATAGCTGAATTTTCCTCAAAAAATCGCTTAAAGTAAGGTGTTGAATAGTAGCGTCTGACATTTTCAAGTTTTGAGGACTTGTTAGGTTGCCTTCAATTTTATAGGTACGTTTAAAAAAACTGTTAAAGTATTATAGTTTATAGTAAGTAGTAAAAAAGAGAAAACAGTTAGGCTAGAAATTGTGGTTCCTGCTGCAGTACTCGAACCTATACGACCTCTGGATTTCTACCCTCATAATTGAAACGTAAAACTTACAATTTTGATCGCCGGTTTTTTGACGTCATAAAACATATAATTTTCTTCAGTTGTGCCTAGACGATGTTCTATATTTGTCGTCACCATCAGTTCTGCTTTCTGCACTTTACAGCATAATATTGACAGAACGCTCTTGTCTTGAATGGAGTGCTCCTTGGTTAATATTTCAATTACACTGAAAGCTTAATTATCCGCCAACAAACCAACTATTTACAACCCTAGAAACCCGCAGGACAAAACAGTCGTTCGTTCACGGACGATTGATCTTCGAAATGAATCCCCATAATACTCTGAAGAAGCCTACAAGCAAACAAGGACGGATAAACGGAGGTTTTTCCTCATTTTTTGTCTCCGTTCTGAAGGGTTCCCATAGATTTTTCAGTGAAAGGATGTGGACCGAGGTTGGACGCGGATCAGCGGAGGATGGGTGTGGAGGACGCAGGACACCCTTTCTGTTTTGGTCGAAGGCTCCCAGTCAGGCTGATCGTCGCGTCTTCCAATTGGGGTTTTCCCTCATTCTCCGTGACATTGTTGTGTGACGGAGGGATCAACACCATTTCCCAGGGGCCAAAGTCGGGTTTTGTCGAGGTAGGTATAAATTATTTATTTATTTATTGGGCAGAGCCCAATTACACAGATAAATTCGCCTAGGAATTTATATAAAAGCAAAAATAAGTAAAAAGCAGTAGGTACTAAACAATTTGAATAGGAAAGAATAACAGGAAGAGACAGAAGCGAATAAAAACAATAGAACAATCAACGATAAGTTATTTAAAAAAATACAAAAAACAGAAACAGGAGAGGCACACGGTTCAGATATAGTAAATTTGCCTTGATAATATCACGAATAGCCGATTTGAAGGATATGGAACTGGCTGAGAATAAGTCCACCGATTTTCCGCAGGACAGCCGATTGAACTCCTCCTGAATTCGACGCATCGGGCCATTCCTCGGGTAATTCGTAGGAGAAGGTTTCACATAAAATTAAAAAAAAATGAAAAAATGAAAAAAAAAAAAAAAATTAAATGAATTATTACTAGCAAACCACGGTTTTATTCCAAACTAAATGGCGTCATTCAGCTAATATTACGACCCTCTAAGTATTCTCCTGGAAGTGAGGGGATTTGGATATCATTAATATCTATCTATAAAAGTTGTTCAATAAATTTCATAAAAATCCCTCGATACACTCAGGAGAAAATGCCACAAAAGCCCCAGTCATGTAGCATGAGCTGATAACGAGTATCCATGGAATAATAACCTAATTTTTAGGGATTTTAAGGCTATGTAGGTAGATGCGGACATTGTTTGGTGGGATAATCTTATTGGAAATTTTACGCTGCTTCAATATCTTTACGTTCCTATGTTTGAAATTGTAACTTACATCAAAACCTCAAAAAACGTGATTGTTTTGCGAATTTATAATTTGTGACCTCGGAGTAGATCTTGCTTTAGAAAAATTGTAATCGAATAAAAAAACCTCGAATTAAAGGTGGATAACTTTGAATTATTTTTGTCCATGGTCTCTTGTAACATAATGCAAATTTATTCATTGTGTCCTGTACTGAAATGTCTATTGGTCACGGTTTCCTGTATCCTAACGTCCAATATCCATTATCTCCTGTACTTTAATGTCCAATGTTCATTCTCTCCCGTATACCTGCATCATGATGCCCACTCTCTCTTTTAATACCTGTATTATAATGTCCAATTTTTTGGTTTTGTGGGTGATTTATTTACTTAGCTGATCCGATAGGTAGAACCACCACGCAATATCCACTCGTTCGGACTTGTCACACGGCTCCTTCTTGATTTACTTATGTAACCTATAGTCAAGAAGGCCAAGGGTTACAACGCTGAAAGGCTTAAAATCAACTGATACGTTTAAGCGCAAAAAGTCCAAAAACTTTTCATTTTCCAAAATCGAAATTTCCACTCGTTTTTTGCGAGCAACAATCAAGTTTAACTATCAAGCTTCCTAAACAATTAAGTAAGGTCCTGTCTTTTTATCGGTTATCGGGTTTTTTGTGGCAATGAGGAATGGAAATGGGTCGGAATTTGCTATTATTGACCTCAGACTCGGATTCAAAACCTTTCGAACCCCTGTATCCCAATTTAATAAATAGAATTTTACTAAATTGTTAATAAAAAGAATGGTGATGATGTGCATTTTTATGACAATTGTATGCGATGTGTGGAAGCTGTACTGCCCACCTGAATTGGAAGGCGTGTTTTTCATTCGTAAAGCAAATCTAAGGGTTCGCAAGACATATTTATTCCACGACCAGCTCTTTTTCGTCCTTCTGGTTTTTTAATTTGCCAATCATTCTTCCCCAGCAAGGTCGCCCTGATGGGGAATGTGGCAAGCCATCAAGTGACAAGTGAAACAGCGCGAACGGCTGGCCAGCTTCTCGGCCTAATCGTCCGTCGGTGGTTTTTTGCTGCCTGCATGATGAGGTTTTAACCGAACGTGACGGGGTTGTAAAACGGCTTGTGGCATCTCGTAAATTCTCGACAATGAAAAGAAGGTGCGCACTCTGCGGTAATTTCAGATTGTGGAGCAGCGTTTGAGTTTGAAATATACTCGTACATACGAGATGGGTATGTGAGTCGTATCACTGATTAGAAAACATAAATTTCCTCCATGCTAGGTTGAAAGCAGTTTTTTTTCTGATTTCTCATGAAAATACTTGTTTAATGAAACCTATACAAATATACAGGGTGGTCCATTCAATGTGAACACCTCTTTTCTTTTCAAGAAAAACAGTATGTTTGAAAATCCAAAAAATACGTGTCCAATGATTTTTGACAAGGATTCAAAACATTAGGTTTGCTCACTTTTGCGCACGTGCGCAGTCTACACTAGCTTCCTTATTTCAGATGAGAACCCCTATTTCATTACAGATTCGGACTCTACTCAAAATTTCATGGAGAAATTACCCCTTACTCGATTTTTTGGCTCCCAGAAACGTGCGCAAAGTTGATTTTTGCGCGATAAAAACAGTTTCTCTGACAACAAAACTCGACTATTCTGTTGGGAACGGTTCATTAATTTCTATTAATCCTAAACTAGTGTGTGCGCTGTCAACATGCACTCTTATTCGAGGCCAGAGAAAAGTGAGTTTTCCGCGAGTTTCCGCGAAATTCCGCATGAGTTTTTCGCGAGGCAAAAAAATCGAGTAAGGGGTAAGTAATTTCTTCATGAAATTTTGCTGTTGAAAAAAAAAAAAAAATTGTTTGTATTGAAAAGAAATGGGGTGTTCAAGTTAAATGGACCACCCTGTATACTCTACGGTTGATGGAAGAACCTCAAAATCCTGGTGGGCAACCGTATAATGTATCGGGTAAATTAGTTCTACCTATAATTTGACTGCATCGATGTATATAAACCGTTGTGTAATAAGTGATTAGCAGCGTATAAGAACTGGATCTGACTCATTACTTAGTTCAAGGATGTAACGATTGCAACACATTTGAGTACGTACGAGCAATCGTAGATACCTGTTACATTCAGTATTCATCAGCTGGTAACATTTATTAGCTTATCATTATCTTATGTAGGTACCTTCAAGTTTAATTATTTGTATTAGTGAGTACCTACTTGTAATATTCAGCAAGGAATATTGTAATATGAATATAATATGAATATGTAATATGAATATATAAGAATATGTAATATGAATATATAGGAATATGTATTATGAATATTGTAATATTCATCAGGTGGTAACATTTATTAGCTCATCATTATCTAATGTAGGTACCTTCCAGTTTAATTATTTGTATTAGTGAGTACCTACTTGTAATTCTCAGCAAGGAATAAATATTTTGTAGGTCACTCGTTGGAAAATTGCGCCCAATATGAAGGTCATTCTTATAGGTTTCATCTCTGATTCTCCTTAGACGATCTTTGCGATAGAGCAAATTATTATACGATCTTGAAAATACGAGATACAGCTGCTACCTTATCTCACTGGAACTAACTGATCAATCTCGAAACAGCCCACCTCCTTCCTTCCTGCAGCGTCGCAGTTCAACCCAATCTCTCATCGGCCTTACGACATTTTTAAAGCTCAAATCGGTTATGAGTTTCCGAACTCACAATAATCATACTTTGTCACGATATGAAGAATCCTAGATCTTACAATGGGCGGTTTCCAACAGGGCAAGGCCACGACAGAAACTAAATGAGGCCCTTTCTTTTTGTACACTCGTACCTGGAAGGTCGTCGATTCCCGCTTGTTTAGGAACATTGAAACTGCGATTGCAACATTGAGAGAAAGTTGCTCACAATCGAAATCATCTGTATTATAAACAATGGCAACGAATGATTTATTTCCCACATAATATATAAAACGCCATTTTGCAAGTACTTTTGTTTTTGGTTAAAAATCAGGCATTATCCACTAAATTCCTTCATTGAACCATGTCAGTGGAACCGCCCAAGTCCCTAGAATACAATATATCCAACGGGAATCGATGAAAAAAGTATTTAGAGTCAATAAATAAGTATTTGAGATTAAAATTGTAATTAAAAAGGTCTCAATTACCTCATTGGAGTGTAATAAATTGTTCATTCTTATTACATAATATGTTATTGATTGCCGTTGGCTATATTGTATTCTAAAGACTCAGGCGGTTCCAACGGTATGGCTAAACATGGGAATTGATTGGTTAAAGCCTGATTTATGACAAAAACAAAAGTAATTCAAAATGGCAGTAGTATTCTTATTCTGTCCGACGTTTCCACCCAGGGACCGGGTCCTAGTCATGGAGTGATCTACAAAAACATGAAAAAGTGAAACAATAAAACTATGTAGGTACCTATAGATTGATAAATTAAGAAATTGGTATGGAATGGTTTTGAAAAACAAGGATGAGATTGACAGATTAAGAAATAAGAAACAGGTAATATAAGTAACCAGGTAGGTAATATTATTGCTACTTACATATTGCAGTCTTCAATAAGAAAAAAATATTGTTGTGAAGAATGAAAAAAAGTATTTTTATACAATTAATGGGGTCTGCGCATGAGAAATAAAAATTGGAAAAAACCCATTAATTATGTTATTCGAGTTGCCATGACTAGTAAACACTATTTATCAGGTCGAAAAACTCAATGTGGGAGCAGAAATCGTAATGTTAAAATGGAGTGTTTTGAATTTCCCGCGGGGGTGTGACGTAGGTACCTCCAGAGGTACGTACGTCACCGCCCCAGCTGTCCCTTTAAAAACCGTTCCGATGGTTTCGACATTCTCCGCATGGATGCGCTTCGACCAATCAGCGCGCTCCATTTCCGCGCGCATTTCTTCAAACGTTCACATTTCTCTTCGTCGATAGAAAAATAGACAGACCACATAATTATGAAATAACCCCACTTTGGCCATTTTGAATCGATTCCCTTTCAATAAAAATTGTAAAAAAAAATCATGCGCAGACCCCATTGTATGAAACTGTTGTAAATAAAGTAGAATTGACAGCATGTCAAACAACAACAAACAACAACAACAAATAGAACAACAACAAACAACAAATAGACAACAACAAATCAACAACAAACAAATAGAATGAGCAGGTTGAGCAAGATGGCGGTGTGTAAAAACCTGAAACAAAACCGGTGTGTAAAAAATCTGGTAGGTAAATGTGGGGTGACAAAGGCACTTAACATAATGACTTATTATGATGAATTAAAACTAATTTAAATTACCTACAACGGATTGAATTCACATTATAATCATACACAAAAAACAGTCATTAAACATGTTAAGTCAAATATTAACAATGGGCGGGGAATAAAGTGACGAGTCTGTATATTAGCCATTGGTAATAATGGATCCCTTTTTGTGGGAATTTTGAAGGTGGGTTTAGTAGAATTCAATATTGAATATATATATGCTAGATATACTCTTGGTATCGCTTTTATGATTTATACTATTTTCTTCATTCTTAATCATGTAAGCACTTCTTTGATTTTACGTTTTCCAAAGTTAAGTTTCGAAACAACAAATTTTCCAATTGCCAGTTATAGGTTGATGTTTATTGATCGTTTTAGAATGGTCGGAAACGGATTTCCATGAAGAAAAGTTTCAAAAATGTGCATTACTAAAATTTTGAAGCCGTTGCAATAGCTTCATTTTCTTCGAAATTCGCTAACTCTCCGTGCTAGCACTCTGCTGGACTACCAGGGATTTCAATAATAAACGCACTGTAATGCACTTCGCACAAAGATAAAATAAGAAAGGTAAAAATGAATAGCAGGTATGACGATTCGAACTAGAGTGAGGAGGAGTGGGAAGACAGGCTCGATAGTACGATACTAGCGGCAAATGACTGAACTACAATGTGTTCTACCAACCTACTCATCAAAGTACCTTATTTCTACACACCCTAAAATTCCCAGGTTTTTTGGTTTATTTTATGTTTGATATAACAGTCATGTTGCAGCTACATACTTATTTTAACTTCAAACTGCAAAGCAACCTCGACAATCTTATGCCAATAGTGTATTATGAAACATCCGACCGCTCTACATTCGAATTTGGTCACAGGTTTTTGACTTTGACAGTGTAGGCTTCAACCCACCTACCAGCAGAATCTGGCAATAGCTAGGCGTCCTCGCTCTTCAGTTTTTCGACACTTCAAAATCTATAAATTAAAGCTGTTGCCGTGGAATGGAATTACGTTGATACAAGTCGCAGGGAGGCGTCCATGGCGCAATACCTCGCGCTCCTCCCGCAGTGATTCACATGATCTGACCTTAATAATAAAAATGTCGAGTAAATCATTTTCACCTCGGGCGGTTCCCGTGGGAAAACCCTGGGTATCTTTCTTCTCGGTGTATCAGAATCATTTTATCAGAAAGGAGGCACGTGCTGTTTTTACACATTTCCCATTTCAGGATGTTGATTATGGCATCTGTATGAAGATTTGAAACCTTTAAAAAGTAATAATTTGTAAAAAAAAAAAAAAACGTAAAATTTGTGTTACCTGTGTTATTCACTCTTAATTATAAAGTATGGCTGGTTACACTCCTTTCGCAAACGTACATTTTCTACACAAATAATGACAAAAAATAATAATAATAATAATAATAGATCCCCTAACAGCATAGGTACATGCAGAAGTTAGTAGACTGCTAATGAGAATGATGAGATAACTATTTTTTTTTCAGGATGTTGATTGGGGTACCTGAATGAAGATTTGAAACCTTTAAGAGGTGATGATTTGTACACAAAGTACGTAAAATTTGTGTTACCTGTGTTATTCACTGTAATGATAAAGTTTGGCTGGTTACACTCCTTTCGCAAATGTACATTTTCTACACAAATAATGACGTACATCCCCAATAGATCCCTTGATATCATAGGTATGTACATTCAGAAGTTAGTAGACTGCTAACAAGAATGACCAGATACCTATTTTTTTTTTAGATATAATATATTCCATTGTCTGTTTTTAAAATAGTTAAGAAGAAGGCAAACAACAAACAAGTAACAAGCTTAAGGTAAACTAAGAACAGTTATCAGTAGAAATTGAATTTACATAAAGTTAAAGTGTTACCTTGATACTAGCCCAAATATCCCTAATTATTCTAAATTCTCTGGTGAAGCAACAGCGAAACCGGTCAGAATAAAATGAATACCTAGGTAAGGAAAAACCTAAAACAATAAACTTCCACTGGCAACCCAACGAGTTAGCCATAGCCCATAGACACTGCTTTTGGTTTCAAAATTACTTCTTTATGTTATCATGCTGATTATTTTGTAAATAGACCATTTCTTCGGTCCCACTGCAACACCGGCTAACTGACATTTTGGCGGTTTTGGGGTTATGACTTAGGTATCTAGAATCAATTTTTCGCGCCGGATCGAATGGTGAGCTCAGATTTGCTCTCAGAGCAACACTGAACGCGTAATCGCAGAAAGGTAACACTGGGTATCTGAAACCTCCCACCAACACCAGCTATCTGCTGTTATTTCCATTGAAACTGCTTCCGAACTGCTGTTCTCCACTTTGTAAGTACCTATTTAATATGAATTAATACAGAAGTTATTCATTTATTCTGTGTCATTTACTGATCACTACTACTTTACTGATTGTGATTCACTTTCGGTTTCCTTCGGATTCGGAGGCGAAACGTCTTTTTCGGGGGGTTGAAAATCCGCTAGCATCAGTTAGCCACTGTTGTTCTCACCATGAAGGCAGATATCGGGATCATGAGAGTAACAACACTGGCTTTCTACATGAGAGTGTGAAACAACAGCAGCTATCTGACCATTTTTCCATTATATTCAATGGAAACCATTGAAAATGGTTACTAAAGTGCATATTATGCACCATTTTCGAGCCAGATACAAGGTGAAGTGGACGTCTAATAAATCTAAGAGAAGAATAAATAATTGAAAACCAGTTTCTTGCCTCTCCCGAAAAGTTGGTGAAAATTAGTTAGCCGGTGTTGCAGTGGGACCGACTATTTTCTATTTATCATGAAATTGTGTTAAACTTTAATTATGAGAGGAGGTTGAAATTTGGTTTCCTTGCACGATTCCAGAGGTCAATAATTATTATTGAAAAATAATCAACCAAATGACCGGAGAGAGTTTTTATCCTCGCCAATATTACAGAAGGGTTTCAGATAACAATATAAATCATATGACGTTCAAGCCGATCTCTGCACCCGAGGCTTTGGTAATCTGAAGATCCGAGAAGACTTCAGCGACTGTAGGGTGAAGTCCGACCATCTCGTCCAGTTGCTCCTTCGTCAAACTCGAGTTGCCAAAGGCGGTGACGAACCCCTGAAGAACTTCTCCGGCGTTGGGAGCCAGCAAGTGGATGCCGAGGACTTGACTTCCAACGTTCGGAATGCGCGGAGAGCAAATCAGTTTCACGTAAGATCTGGAACAATGAGGTTCCCATACTTAGTGGGTCAACGACCATTTTGTTATCCAGTCGGCCAGGAGAGTGCAGGTCTTTCTATTTGCCCTGCACTTTTACATGGTTCGTTTTGGGTTACACATACGAAATCTTCGCAGAACCTACTGCGCACATACAGTAAAAATAAACCGGAGTTGAGAGAAAACGTTGTCTATTTGGGGGATGACCAACTCGTTCCAGACCCATACCAACTCGGTCCCACTTCAAAATGAACAACCCGGTCCCGCATGCCGACCCGATCCCGCTAGCGAAAGACCAAGTCGGTCCCGTCAAGAACTCGGATAGCAATAACTCGAATAGAAATACTTACAAAGTAATGCCGTCACATCAAGTTATAACATAAATTCGGTAAAATAAAATAGGTTTTCACTGTTCTTCATGCGGACCGTATAGATATCCTCTTGACGTAAGTGTAAGAAGTAATAAACGCTGCAAATTATTACCCAACGGTTTATTATTCTCTTTTCTATTACCTTCTTGTGATTATTATTATTCGAGAGTTGTATAATTCATTCTTAATAAAATTCAGTAACTAAGGAAGCTACTGAAAGTAAACAACAAACTTGGTTCGGTGGAATAGAAAGAAAGCAGCTGTTGCATTTGAACAGCTGATATTTAAACGGAGATTTTGCCT